>OY740786.1:61123354-61355606 GCA_963514005.1 Raja brachyura | reverse complement strand
CACCTCATATTCTGCTTGGGAAGCTTGCAACCCAACAGTATGAGCATTGGCTTCTCCAGTTTTAGCCAACTAACCCACAGCAACTCTTTCCCTTGAAAGAGTTGAGAAGAGACATTTTGTCTCACAGTCTTCTTCCCATTCTGGCCTTTGTCCACCCATCTACCAATCACACCCCCCACACATATATCTGCCTATTGCTTGCCAGGCTTTGTCCCATCCTCACCTCTCTTCAAGTTTTCTCCCTCCTACTACAGTTGGTCTGAAGCAGGGTTCCGACCCAAAACCTCGCTTATCCATGTCCTTTGGAAATGCTGCCCAATCTGCTAAATTACTCCCGCATTTTGTGCCTTATTTTGTAAAGCAGCATCCGCAGTTCCTTATTTCTACAACCCAGGTCTAACATTCTGTACCTTGCAACAATGGAATGGATAAATGCTGAAAATTACTTTTCACTCCTACCAGTCCTTATGTTAAAGCTAATTATGCGGGAATTTCATCAGTGGGGTTAAAAAGTAGCCAAATATACTTTTGGCTACAGTAGCAGAGTTTTACAATAAATCAAATTAATTTGTCTAAGACGAACCAAAAGTTAAAGTTGGGCCACAAACTTACAAGAAGCAGCTCCTGCCTCGGCTGTGTAGTCAAACAACAAAGCTTAAAATAAAGACATGATGCACACTATGTAGGAAGGGTTTACATTATTTAGTTGATCATGCAAATAGGTTGTTCTCATTGGTGCTGTGAGATCCAAAGCTCATGGACTTTCCCAGAGCTAAAAGAAAATAGAGTTTCTGTAATGATCATCCAGCGTACTTATAAAAGCATTCAGAGAAAATTAGATGTACATGTATTTTCTCAATTGATTGCATGGCTTAAAGATATCAGGGTGACTGGAGGACGAGCAGAAATAATTTATTTTCTCGTAAACCTGAGAACATTCAATAACAGAAAAGCAAGTTCAGTACTTTTCATACTTGTTCATAAATGTCTGAAGAAGGGTCTCGACCGAAACGTTACCCATTCCATCTCACCAGAGATGCTGCCTGTCCCGCTGCGTTACTCCAGCTTTTTGTGTCAATCTTCTCAACAAGAATAGTAAGATTAAACGAGAACTTACTTGTTCGAAGTTTGATCTTTATTTTATGAGGAGTTACGATGAGGGATTAAACGAAGAAGATCCCGCTAGGCGCGTGCTTGGCATACTTCAAAGCAGCGGCGTGAAAAACACAGAACCAATAGCCAAAGTAAGATAGAAAGGCTCACACAAGACTAGAACTACCAGATGATCTTTTAGATTATGAGGGTTGGGAGTGGAGGGTACGTAATCCCTCATCGTAACTCCTTATAAGATAAAGATCAAACTTCGAACAGGTAAGTTCTCGTTTAATCTTACTATTTTACTTCGGAGTCACATGAGTGACTACGTGAAGACTTTAAAGCTCTGTGATTTTCATGCCGTAGATCATTCCATGCGACACACTGCTTCAGTTTACACAGTAGTGAGTAAATAATATATATTGCTTGAAATTATGCAATAAATATTTTAATATTTTAATAATAATAATAAAAATAAATATAATAACCCCTCTATCCCAGGGGAATTAACAACAAATGATATGCAACAAAACAAACACTTTTGAACAGAACCCAACACAGCATGTGCAACCCTGGCACTGTAACAACAGGTTTATCATAAATCTAGGAAAGTTTCTTCTTTAGACCATCCTGCGATCTCCAGAATTTGGTCGAGCGGCACGTCCTCCACCTTCGCCGCGGACATTAATAACGCCCTTGTGGAGTGAGATTTAACACATCAGTGTCTACTCCAGTTAGTCCAGAACCTGTTTATCCATCTAGAATAGTTTGTACTGTCACTTTGTATATGTTTCTTGTGGGTAATGAACATTGGTGTCTCACAATCTCGGAGACTCTTAATTCAATATATGTTAATTCAGCTGCTTAACCACACACAATGTTTAATTGACAGAGTATGTCTTAAAAATTACATTGGTTCCAGCCTTTCTTGGCTTGCTTTGCTTGCTTAGATCATTGACATAAAACGTTATTTTATCTACAGAAACTGCGTACAATCTAACCACAACATTTGTAATGTTTGTACTCATTGTGCTGATATTAATGGCATGAGCATAACCATTTTAAATATGAACTTATGAAAAGACAGGGACGTAATTGGAGTCCATTGCCGAATCAATGTGAAAACTATACTGACATCCCAGATTTCTGTATATCTGGGTTTGGTAGGATTTTATTAAAATTCCGCTCATAAATCGGGATATAAATGGATGAGACCTGATAAATTGTCGTTTCGAAATTGTCCTAAGTAGGAGGATAAAACACTCTGAGCTCCATTCATGGTACTATAACTCAGGTGCAACATAGCAAGGAACTCCAATACATCCGATATGTTTGCAGTATGATAAAATATATCTGACTATACAAAAGATTTTCCATTCTTTATATGAAACATATATTGTTTCTTAGTGCTATCTCTCCAAGCTGCAGTTATGACATCCATGGTCCTATCCGACATTCCATCAGAACCTGCAGATTAACAATTAATACGGTCATTTAATGGATGACTTCTGCTGTTACTGGATGTACCACCAATTACTGCACCTGGGATTTGTCATGAATCATCATTCTGAGCACCAAAGGGAACAATGGCTGTGTAGTAATGGTCCCTAGATAAGGGACGTATCAGATATTAACTGATAAGAACTGATACTACACTCTTAGCCAAAAGGCCGAGAAGCAATACCAGTTTGGAACCACCAAACGCCTGCGGCGGAAACTTGCTCTATTTTGGTGACACATTGCCTAATCAGGCAAAATGGGGAAAACATAAAAGACTATACTTCCCCAATGTAGCGAGAATACATCCACCACTAATGCTCCTGGGTCTGACTCCCACGAGATACATGTAGACCACTGGAGATTTAATCCAGACGTAACAGATCAACATTTGGTACTTATACTGTCTGACAATTTTTGAAACTTTTTGAATTATAACATTCATTCTGTATTGTCATTGAACTTTCGTGATCTGTTGTCTCACCACAATATTGTCTTCTCCCACAGTTTTGGTATTGTCTACTCGTAATTGAACATGCAAGTTCTTTATTGTAGAACAACAGCTATCAATGCATAAAATGCCCCCAAATAATTCATACCATGTATTTGGAGAATTAAATCGTCTTGGACAGTCCATCGACCACCACAACTGGTGTCGCTGTCCTTAGCTCCCCATCCGAGAGCACTCTCATCAGTCTGTAATAACACTGAAGACTGCTGAACAAGCACATTTTTACTTCTAGTAACTTGTGCAACATTGAGAATCCATCATTGAATTCAGCTCAACCTTTTTAGTTGGTAACTGCATGGACCTAATCAATAACCTGCACGCTTTTTACTCTTATACTCTAGTCTTTGCAGACTTTGATCATGCAGAGGTCCCAATTCAACAGCATGAATGCTGCTATCTCTTTACCAGTAACCATAGCTACTTCTTGGATGGTGGGATAATGTTTTTTACCAAACAAATACAGGCATTTGTAACATCCCCAACCTTAATTGGTGATAAAGTTACTGACATATCAACTGTATTAAAGACAACCCCTAAATAATCAATTGTTTGGGATGCCTGTAACTTGCATGTTGTTTGGATGTACAGAACCTTAGCCTTTCAATATGCTTATGGTTGCTGAACCCAGTTCTTCAGCTGTCTCCCATTTACAATTAACATATCCTCTAGATATGCCATTACAATGTGATTCTGAGCCCTCATTAACACCAGTGCTGGTTTCAACAATTGTCTGAGCAATCTGAGGGCTGAATTTAACCCATTAGGTCATTCCTTCAGCTGACCCATCCAATTAATTGAAGTACCTGAATAATAAGGCATCTTTTTTAGGTCTAATAATAGCCATATAGCAGCCTTGTGATAACAACTTCATTACAGTGTTGAAGTGTACTTTTTTAAATGCCTATACTGAACTATAAATTTAAGTTTGTGAGTCCCGGAATGACTCTGCAACCCCCATACTTGTGTCTGGGATATATTAACTCTACCTGACGAGTTCCTGGTATATTCAAACACCAAGCCGATATGATTTAATGCAGAATTGCAAAACAATTGTAATCTCACAACCAACCAGAGGTTGTTTCCCAAAAATTCCATGTGTGATGGAATGACGTATCTGTACTTCTGTAAATGAACCAGAAGATCCCTTCTCTTAA
Source organism: Raja brachyura (assembly GCA_963514005.1). The sequence goes on along the minus strand of OY740786.1, from coordinate 61,351,349 downwards.
TATAGGGGTTCGTATACATCCTGTTTGTTTTCTCAAAGCAGGGATGAGAAGTTTTATAAGGAAAAAATCCTTAATTGTTTGGGCAGTTTTTCATCAATCAAAATCTGGTTATAGCTTGCCCACATAATCCTGCATTTTTGGGTATAATGTTAGCCAAATGGCAATTTGCATCATACAATTGGGTTCGAATATGCATTGCAGAGTAACGCAAGCATGTCTTAAAAGTATTGGACATTATCGACCCATGTATGTCTTCCTCAAATACAATGATGCCAATTAAATATCAGCTGGAGGACACACTGGAACACATTTCCTGTCCTCGCATCATTACACTCATGGGTGCCCAATTACTGAGTTACTGTTGGCACCCTGAGCGAGGCACAATAGACGGGTGTTTTATATATTTTTTACTGTTTCAGTCATAACAGTTTCTTGGAGTAGGTGAGAAACCAACTAATGTTGGCTGCCAGGTTCATCCATAGCCTCACCAGTCCATACCGATATAGCAAAACTTGGTGCTACATCGGGAACACCCGGAGCATTTCTATTGTGCTCTGGTGTATACCCATAAGTAGGGACACCAGCTTCAGGATCAGTTTCATCCTGCCCTGGTACTCCCAAATCTTGCTCTAGGGAGACTTCATCCAGACCTATGCAAGGCACTGGTGAATGAGATTCTCATTCTTTATAGGCACCATACTCAGTGTATGGAAACTCCTATGGAGCCTGCCTTAGAATCTCATGGGTCTTTAGAACCCTTGACTGATTAGAGTTTTGAGCATTTTATCTTGCCATAGGGACCTCATCCAGACCTAACCAAGGTACTGGAGAATCAGAATCCCATTTTCATAGGCACCATACTCAGTGTATGGAAACTCCTTTGGAGCCTGCCTTACAGGAAGACATACATGGGTCTTAGAACCCTTGCCTAAGTCAAATGTGGAGCATTTTCTCCATTTCCAGCCTTCCCCACATTCTTGTCCTCCCTTGGAGGAGAGTTATTTCTTTTGTATTTGTGCATAAACCATATATGTTTAAAATTGTAATTCTGACAGGCACATTCTGCTTGCAGAATATTTGTATTAACCTCAGTATCACACAGGGTTATATACATTTCCATAAAGGAAAACTGCATCTGGTAACACATACTCAAGGCAGACTTTATTTTATAAATTGTGGGTATTTGGAGCCGGCATTTAGCGCAGCCGTTATCTCCAAACCCGATCTAAATAGCAGTAAATAGCGGGAACCGGCTTTTAAAGCAGCCTTATCTCCCGATCCGATCCAAATCGGAAATTGCGGTTCCACCGCGTTCCATTCAATTACCGCAGTTTAAAAATACTTATACTCTAGCTGGCTCCGTATTTCGAGCCAGATTTACAGAGTTTTTAAATTTTTCCCAAAATACCTGAAGACTCTAGCTGGCTCTGCAGACTTACAGAGTTTAAAAACACTCGCAAGAAAGTTCAACAGTAACTTACCTGCGGGTTAAACTTACCGCTGGTGGGACTCACGTGACTCCGAAGTAAAATTAGCAACATCTGTTCAATGTTAAAAGTACTCAATAGACCACAGTACCTAAGTTTTAGGTGCACATAAGACCACTTTCTTTATGTATTTATTCAGGTTTGGCAGGATCACCATTCATTTTTCGTACATTAATTTTCCATGAGAAGGTGATGGTGATTTTTCAAACACCTCTTCAATCCACTATAGGTTTTGATGCAACTAATAAGGCATTTTTTTAGGGCACAATATTGATCTGGGAATGGGGATAAAGGTCAAATTGGATTAACTGCAGCAAGTTTCCTTCCCATATTGTGTTTTTATGATAGAGCAGCAGTTTTATGGACACTTTTACAGAACAGATTTTTTTTCAAAGCTTAATTCAACCTTAGTTTGGCATGGTAGGAATTGAGTTGTTGTTTTCTATTATTAGCCCATTAGTCTGGATTACTGACATTATCCTGTACGATGTAGCCTTTTGATGAAAGATAATCAAGTAGAATTATAAAATGATAGATGATTGAGATTGATGTTGATGATCGACAGACACCAGAATATAACTGAGGACACATTTGCTGGCACCATAGATAAAAGATTCAACAAAGTGGGTCATATGCAGAACTGTACCTTTGTTTTAATGTTTTGATATCAGATAATTTCTTGTAACATCAGGCTGCTGAGTTGTCTTTGGCACGTTAAGCTTTAATAAATTATGGATTACTACGTAAGAAATGTTAAGATCATTCTCCATTTTTACTTTCGTACAAATTAAATAATCACGGATAATGGAATATCCCAATTTCTTTCTCGTTGGGAGTATCTCCTTATATCAATTGTAAAATTATTTAGGTAATTAGCAGCAGACTGGTTCTGAGCAGTTAATTGACTTATTTTTTAGCACCATTCATCTTGGATATGAAACACAGCCATTCCCACACCATCACCCACACAGATAGCGTTAGAATTGACCATGGCAGACTACACATGATAATTAAAACCATATATTTTGTGTATTTCAGAGTGATGACAAGACTGTAATGTAATCTGAGCGTTCAGATGTCATTTGTAAACACTTTAGCTTTCTTGTGGTTTATGATCTCATATGAGGCCTTCACTTGGGTTGTAATTGTGCCCTCTTCCCCAGATATCTATTTTAACTTTATTGCACATGAGTTACAAGTCATCCTTGGAAGCTTGGAATGAACTTGGCATTCTTTGTTGATATCAGTAGGCAGTCAGGGAAAATAATGATCTGACAGATGGTCCTTTCACGTAATGAGAAAAGTAACTTACACGCTGATTCTATTGGCAGTTATTAAAAGCAGATTAAACCAAGGCTTAGAATAACTAACCCCTATCCAGGCAATAGAAAAGTAAAACACTGCAAAAACTGGAAGCATGAGCTTGTTAAAAGTATAAAAAGCTTGGAAATTCGTGGGCTGTATAAAATGATAATCTGTTATTTATTATATGGTGTGAGCATGTTTTTTTTAGAAAATAGGATAAATATCTTTTTTACTTTAATTGTGGCTGAAAATTTCCAATATTTTGTGTTTTATTTCATATTTTCCATTTGTCCATTATCATCTTTTGTACATGATTTCTCCTATCTGCTGTATAAGAAACTGCTTTCTGAGCTTTAGTTTTAATGCCATCTCCATTTGTTCATGATTCCTTTTAACACATTCTCCTTTTGTAAATTTTAAACAATTTTATCAGACCGCCTATCATACTTCTTTCTGCAGATGAATACAAGACAAGTTTATGTAATCTGAATTCATAATGTAAGCCTTTAAACCCAGGTCTTATTCCAATAATTCTGAACCACAGTTCCTTTATATCCATCTCCTCATAGCTACAGTGTACTTCAGATAGGGTCTGTATAACTGTTATCTAAATTCCATCCATTGTATAAAAATTACATTCCATTAGCCTTTATGTATCTGAAAACTGGCTGTGATTGAATTACATATGTTGAGGACAGCAATTCAGTGTAAATGTCAATTATTATTTGATCTCACAAGCACAGAGTAATACAAATTATTTTCCTTTAGATTAGTTGTTGAATCAAACATCCACAAAATTATGGATTTTCTTGTTCTTTTGTGTAAAATGTAAATGTGAATCTTAAATCTGGTATCACACCTTGTCAGTAAATACTGAAGCTTCTCAGACTGCATGTCCAAGTATCCTCACGATGCTAAAGCCTCATGTGTAGTTTGGATTACAAAAATTCATAAGGAAAAATAGTTTTTAAATTGCATCTGTTGGATTATTTTCCTAAGGTCCCACGTTTAACTACAAAGTCAGCATTGCAGTCCACCTACAAGCCTACCACAGATGATGATACGAGATACCTCAGGATTAATCACTGTTTAACTTCTGGTATTGAAACTCGACTTGTTAGTTGAAAACAAATTTCAAAACTTTAGTTCTACTAGTTTAATGTTTAGTGAAATTGCATCAGCATAACTGTAGATTGCCTAAAATTGTATTTTTCTGGTGTTTTATTTGTGCAATCTATAAATATGTTTTCATACCTCCTCTAATTCATTAAAACCCCGGAATATAAAACTTGAATTCGTTCTGCTATGCTCCTCTGCAATTAGCTTTGTTCTCAAGTTTGGTTACTGCCTAGCATCTATCATATGTTCCTTATCCTTCTCTGTTCTCTTTTATATAGGTTATTTGGGAGCTCCAGCTTTAATTTTCATACCCTTATTCCTCATGGGAAAATACCAAAATTGTTGCTGAAATATCACCATCTTAATACATTTACAGTAGACAATAGGTGTACGTGTAGGCCATTCGGCCCTTCGAGCCAGCACCGCCATTCCCTGTCATCATGGCTGACCCTGTTCCTGCTTTCTTCCCATATCCCTTGATTCCGCTATCTTTAAGACCTCTATCTAACTCTCTCTTGAAACCATCCAGAGAGCTACAGACAGCTATTTGTATAGGAAAGGTGTATAGAAATAAGGACCTAATACAGGCAAATGGGATTAGCATAGATAGTCTTCACTGTCAGCATGGATGAGATGGGCTAAAATAATCTGTTTCAATGCTGTTTGTCACTACGCTTTTATTATTTAAATCCCTTCCATTCTTCAATTACAGGTTTGTTGACCCGCTTCAATTCCAATCTACTCACACCATATCTGTCCTCATCCCAGTAATGTTGGCCTTCACCAAATTATAAATTACTCAATACCACCGTACCCTTTCAGAGCAAGGAGTGACGTACAATATAGTAAATGGAAACCATGTCAACAATATTGATAAACTGAGGGTGAATAGAAAAAATAATAATATATTTCCGTTTCATGTTGTAATTGTCTTTTGCTTGTGCTGTCTTTCTGTCTTTTCTAAAAAATGTTCATCTGGTATTAGAACTTTGAACATAAAATAGTACCGCACAGGAACAACCCCTTCAGCCCACATTGTCCAAGCCAAACATGATACCAAGCTATTCTCCTCTGCCTGCATGTGATCTATAATCCGCCATTCACTACATATCCATGTACCTATCTAAAATGCTTTTATACGCTGCCATCTCTAGCAGCGCTTTCCAGGCACCTATCATAATCTGTGTAAAACAAACTTACCCCACACATCTCCTTTAAACTTTGCTCCTCTCATCTTAAAGCTATGCCCTCTAGTCTTTGACATTTTCATCCCGTGAAACAGGTTCTGTCTGTCAACCCTATCTATGCCTCTAATAATTTTATATTATTTTATCAACCTCCAACGCTCTAGAGTAAACAAGTTTGTCCAACATCTCCTTAAAGTTAATATGCTCTATTCCAGGCAGCACTCTTCTGAACCCTCTCCAATGCCCTGACCAATTAAGTTATTTAGTTCTTAATCCTGCCCCATTTGAAGCATAAAACTGTGTCATCACACCACCATAAAATGGGACAGAAATTAGAGTGAAAATTGAGCTAGGCAAGTTGATTGACCAAGTCATACAATCTTCAGTCAGAATAGTGTAAATATCCTTGCACTCATGAGAAATTTGTTTATCAGACGTTTTATCTTCAACTAATGAACAACATCATAGGAAATCCTTATATAAATATTCTCCACTGGTGATTCCCTTTTCTTTAAGCAAAGTACTTAATCACATGGAAATTTGGGCCATGTATGTTTTAACAAGAATATATACATTGGAGTCCTGGAGTCACTGGCAGTATATTTGGAATGGTAAAAAATAGGTCACTTGTCTTCGGGCCATATTGTGCATCTTCATTAACATAAATGTGTCAGCATAGATTATAAACATATTTCACAGTGGTGAATGAATCACAACTTGGCATGAATATGCAGTTTGTGCATTTCCAAGAACTGGTCAGACTTCCTTTTCTTCTGAACTGTCAAGTTCAGGAAGACCTTAAATTTACATGGAAATCATACAGGTGGTACAATGAAGTTAAAAGTGATTACAGTAACTTAAATTGTGAAAAACAATTTATTTTGTGCTATAAGGGGAATGTACCAATGATTTGCGGGGTTTGTCAAATAATGACAGATCAACACCAATGAATGAGAAGCATTGGCTTATTGAAAGGTATAGTCTCATTCAACTTTAGTTATGTTTTTCTTCTTGGGAATCCACAAATTTTAAATGCCACAGCAATGTATCTTTCTTTAGCAACTATTTCTGTATTTATTACCCATTTTCCTGTTTTTCACTTTAAAATTAAATGAATTTATTGATTAGTGTTAAAATGTTTATTATCTTGAATTCCGTAATGCTTCTGTAACATGTGTGGGTGCTTTTCCCCACCAATGTTGTGAATCGGAAAATAACTTACTTCAAGTGTGGAGCAGGAGGATTGTAACCATTTTATGGTCAGCTTTCACCATTCTGGAATTGTGACAGACGACTTAAAGTGGCAAAATATATTTGCACTATGATGTACAGTTTCATCATCAGGCACGTAGGGGTGAATACCTTCCCTCACTCAGTAGATCATTGTTGGAGAAATTAAGTAATGTTCTGTAAATCAGTGTCACTCATGTTATGAGTCATACTTTGTAGCTACGCCCACTAGTTTAACAGAAAGCTTCTCTTAATCTAGCTGGCACAGAAGCTGCCCGAATTGCCAGAAGATTTCATTATGAACCGGCAAGGTTTGACCTGGTTGGTGTCCAGATCGCTCCCGCTGAGTCGATCCTGAACCCTGATTGCCTACTATGCAAATTCTGACGGTTATGTGAGTTACACACTAACTTGGTCATGGAGAGGCATTTGTTCTTTTCCCGAAGCCAGAGACAGGGTGAACCTGTGGAGCTGTATGTTAGTGCCTTGAAGCATATTGCCAGTTGATGCGATTTAAGGGATATATGTGATAGCCTAGTCCATGACCATTTGGTCTATTGTGTCCGCAATGATAAATTACGCAACGAGTTACTGCGGCATGCTGAGCTTACTCTAACCGTTGTCGCATTGTTGAAATGGCTGACACTCATACAAACGTTTTAGGGCACTCTTTTGGTCGTGAAATTAATGCTGCTGGCATGTCTTATCGAACCTCTCGCCGTTCTCCTCAAGTCGGGCAGTTTGGGGCTTGTCAGCCTGGGAAGGCAGTCCATCTAAGAGAGGGAAAACTCTGATTTAAAACCTAAACTGCCTTGTGGCCATATCCAGTCATGGAATAGGATCCAGGAGTAAACCTCAAGAAAATCTGGAGTCGGAGCCCCTAAGGCAGTTTGTCGCTGTCCACAACCTCGCTCTGGCAGCTCCTGCGACAGCGCTGGTGCCAAACAGTAATGACCCTGCTGTTCCTTTGGATTGATCAATGATGTAGAGAGAGCTGGCGTGCTGCATGGGCACCAGCCTGTCCTCCATATGACATCGCCCAGGATTGCATCCGACTACACATCACCTGCAAACCTCCTCAAGTGCCCAACAACTCTATCGTGAGACTGATAGGCAATTGTTTTAACTGTGGAAATTCACATGCTGCTGCTTGTGACCGTTGCCCTGCGTATGGAAAATTATGTTGATTTTGTAACAAAAGAAATAATTTCTTCAAATCCTGCCGCTAGCGTATCAACAGACTTCAAACAAGGCAATCTGTTAATTCACTTGGCCATGAGAACTTGCTCTTGGAATGCTCTCAACCATCTCCCACGGATTTGCAGGCTGCTAGCGAAGGTTTTGACTTGGATGTGCATTTCCTGTTTGACTCAATACACAAACAACTAGACCCCAAGGTCGCTTTGCCTGTTAATGGCAAGAACCTTTATCTGAAAGTTGACACAGGGGCCAGATGTAATGTGATCTGTCTAGCTGTGTTGAAAAAGTTACGAAAAACAGAGACTGTCACTCCTACGGCTGCCTCCCTTCTCCCATTTGCAGGAGGTTCAGTGAACCCTATCGGTCAAGTCGAGTTAAGCTGCTGTTTTAAATCACCAGTCCACAACCTGAGTTTCTATGTTGTTCGTGAGGATGTGCCGTCTCTGCTGGGCGCCAACGCTTGTCACGACCTGGGACTTGTCTCGTTCAACCCTTTTGTTTATCATCTGATTACAACCTGTGACGTTAGCCAACAAATCCTGACACAATACAAAACTGTGACAACAAGCTGGGCAGGCTGCCTGTTAAGTACACAATTACCATTAATCCCGTGATAATCCCAGTTGTCCGTCCAGCACACAAGATTCCCATGCTATGTGGGACTGCGTTCAAAGTGAACGCAACAGAATGGTGTCTCTAGGTGTGATTGCTCCCGTCACTGACCCCTCGGATTGGGTCTCTATCATGGTTGTGGCAACGAAGAAGATTAACAATGAAATACGGATTTGTATCAACCCTAAGGACTTAAACACAGCCATTAAACAACCTCCCTATCCCATGCGCACTGTGGACGAGATTGCAGCACAGATGGCTGAGGCAAATGTATTCACTGTACTAGATGCCAAGAGTTTATTCTGGCCGATTTCATTGGAACACAACTCCTGCAAGTTAATAACCTTCAGCACTCTGTTCGGGCGATACAGATTTCTTAGCATGCCTTTTGGCATAATCTCTGCCAGTGAAATATTTCAACAAGCTATGGAGCAGTTATTTGCGGGTTACCAATGCTCCAATATAGGGGTGACATCCTTGTTGCTGGACTAACTGTCGAAGAACACGGTACTAATCTAACAAAGGTCCAGGATCATGCCAAGGCCATTAACCTCAAGCTAAAACCTCAAAAATGCAAATTCAGAGTAAATTAGGTGAAATACATAGGCCATCTGTTCCCTGAGGACGGCCTAAAAACTGATCCGGCGAAAACCAGTGCTATCAACGAGCTCCCAGCACCCACAAACGTGCTCGGTCCACAAAGATTCCTTGGCATGGTGAACTACTTGAGCAAATTTATTTCGGACTTCAGTGAAATATCAGCCCCGTTGCACCAGCCATCCAGCCACACAAAGACTCTGCTTGGACCTGGCACGAGCAACAGTAGAGGGCGTTCAACACTCTTAAGCAGCAGATGTCTTGTGCTCCTACTCTCGCTTATTTTGATCCTAAACCACCAGTCACACTGACTTGTGATGCGTCACAACACAGACTCGGCGCAGCATGTTTTCAAAATGATGGTAGCGGCAATAAGCCTGTTGCTTATGCCTCGCGCACTATGACTGACACAGAACAATGCTATGCCCAGATTAAGAAAGAGCTACTGATGGGTGTTTTCGCCTGCAAGAGATTTAACAACATTATCTTTGAACATGTTGTTAAATCTCTTGCAGGCGAAAACACCATTATCTTTGGCCATCTTCTGGTGGCGCCATGTTATCTTTACAGACGCTGCACATAGCTCCATTCCCTAAAATTTGCAATTTTTCGCATTAAAACCAGGTCTACGGGTAGGGACCAATTTTAAAAACTTATCGGAGCCTCTGCTCGACTTGCTGATAACATCATTAGTAACAGCTGTGAATTTAACAGAGGCTTAAAGCACTTTAAAGTGAACTTAGTGAGCAATCAGAGGACAGTTACAAAAACTCTCCTGGGGAAGCCAGTTGAAGCCTGCAGATTTATTTTGAAGTGGCTTCCGAAGAAAAGGTGCTTTTCGATATGGCTACAAGACTCAAAGCAGATTCGGCCAAGGACAAAGAGTTTGAAGAAATAAAGCTTTTGGTAAATGAACTGAAAGATGTAAAGGTGGATGGAAAAAAGATGGAACACATGATGGGAGTTATAATGGAAAAGATAGAAAAGCTAACGCTAAATATGACGTCTTGTAATCAGAATGTTATTCAGTCTGTGAAGGATTTGATTGGCACTATTAATAAACGAATTGACGATGTGAGAGATGAACTATCGGAGAGAATTGGTAAGGGTGAAGAAGACACCACGAAGAAGTTCGGCGATGTGCTGGACACTGTATCAACCTGTATGTTAACAATGCACACTGCCCAAAGAAGGAACTTTGTTTAGACGTCTTATCGGCGGAATGCTAACTCAAGGACATACTCTGTTCCAAGAGAAGCTTGAAAAAGATAAACAACAAAAGCAGAGCTCATCAACAGACTGGCTTAGCTATTACTGTTATATATGAGATTGAATGAATAACCTAAATGGAATAGCATTAACTTCCTTAACAATATTAACATAGAATATTAACATAGCAATAGTAATGAGGCTAATCAGAACTGCAGAAATGGGGATTTTCAAATTAACACTTTAATTTAACCTAATAATTCTTAAGTAGATTTATAACCGGGGCGCGAGGGGAAGAGGCGAGCTACTGGCTTAGTTCCAGGAGCCAGAAATAAGTTAACGCCTTCAACCAATAGTTGATGATCTCTGAGGTTAAAATATACGCTTAACACTCAGTAGACAAAAATTATAGTTATATCCGGAAATACCTAGGAAATGAACATATATTCTGTAAATGGGTACTATATGTCTGTTTTTTTTTAAACTGGTCCCATTCCAATATGTTATGATTAATTGAGGGAGCGGAGCTATTTGTTTGTTTTATATCGACACGGAAGTCAATAAAATGTTTTTTTCCCACCTACAGGTGGGTCACTTGTTACAGTGCCGACAAGCTCGGACACTGTATTCTCACTTGTATTCGTTTTTTTTAAATCATTTTCACATTTAATCACTTGTGTGTTTTTTTTATTCAAGGACTATCGCAAAGGGAATCTACTAACTGAACATTGTAGGGTAAATGATCCCCCTATATCCAAAGACCTGAGGTACGAATGCACCGCAAGACACATAGGTATTAAATCTATTCAAAATGCAAGACGATAATCAAAATAAACTGGGAGGAATCTCATTTTGTAGTTGGAACGTTAGGGGTGTTAACGAACGCATTAAAAGGGGTAAGATTCTAGCTCAGCGGAAAGCATACAATACTGATATTGCCTTTTTACAAGAGACCCATCTTAAACTTCAAGACCAAGCTAGATTGAGGGCGAACTGGATAGATCAAACCTTTCACGTCATACACGTCGAAATCTAGAGGAATGTCTATTATTATCCGCAAAGGCATTCCATTTAAACCCAAAAATACCTTAACAGATAAGGACGGGAGATATTTGATAGTTACCGGGGAGATCCATGCTGCCCCAATTACTTTGGTAAACATATACGCGCCCAACTTTGACAACCCGCACTTTTTCAATAAAATCTTGAATATAATTGCAGAATATAACTACCAAAATGTCATAATCGGCAGAGATGTTAACTGTGTCTTAGACCCTTACTTAGATCAATCGAAACAAAAACAAAGAGGTATTACGAAATCCAAAACTAGCGAACTCCTAAACACATACATAAAAAACACAAACATAACAGATGTCTGGAGGATTGCAAATCCGACCGGCAGGGATTACTCGTTTTATTCTATGGTACACAAGACATACTCACGAATAGGTTATTTTTTGGTGGTTACAAAACTAATACCCCACACTTCTAAACCAAAATACCACACAAACATGATCTCAGATCACTCCCCACTAACTTTTTTTCTAAAAATGGAAGGAATAACTAAGAACAAACCGTTTTGGAGGTACAATCCACAAATTTTAAAAGACCCGCAAGGGAGTACATATTTAAAAGAGCAAATGGATGTTTTCTTTGAAATAAATGACACGACAGACATATCACCTCCATTATTATGGGAATCTTTTAAAGCATTTATTCGAGGCGTGATAATTTCATATCAAGCTTTTCAAAATAAGAAAAATAGGAACGAACAAAGACAATTAGAAGAACAAATTAGACAACTGGACATAGAAAAGGCTAAAGACCCCACTACAGATAAACATAATAGAATAATAATATTGAAATTCAAATTAAATAAATTATTATCAGAGCAAGTCATAAGATTATTACAAATTACAAGACAGGAACACTTTGAATTTGGGGATAAGCCCCATAAATGTCTGGCATGTCAGTTAAAAAAACGAGAAAATGATCACTCAATTTTAAAGATTAAATCAGACAAAGGGGAAATATTGACCTTGCCGAGTGATATTAATAAAAGATTTGCACAATTTTACAAGAATCTGTACACATCTAAAACGATAATGGACACCAACACAGTTACAGAGTTGTTGGATTATTGGAATCTTCCTAAATTTAAGTTGCAGGAACAAGAGGAATTGGGAGCACAAATCTCAAATAAGGAAATAGAAGAAACAATAATCTCATTAAAAAATGGAAAAACACCAGGTCCCGACGGATTTAGTAATGAATTCTATAAAAGTTCTTATGACATATTTACCCCCTGCCTACAGAAAATGTATACTTGTACCTTCAAAGAACAAACACTACCAGAAACACTAGCAGAATCCACGATCACACTAATACTTAAGAAAGATAAGGATGTGGAAGAACCTGGATCATACAGAGCTATTGCGTTGTCAAATACAGATCAAAAAATATTAGCGAAAATACTAGCTAGAAGACTAAGTAAATATGCTAGTAAATTAATACATCTGGATCAAACGGGGTTTATCCCTAAGAGACAATCATTTAATAATTTGAGACGTCTGTTCAATATAATGCATTCACACCAAACTGAAGATCAAAAACTCTCAATCATATCGTTGGATGCAGAGAAAGCATTCGATCAGGTTGAATGGGATTATATGCTCAGGGTATTGCAAGAATTTCAACTGGGAGAGAATTTTATTCTATGGATTAAATTACTATATAATAAGCCAACGGGCAGAATATTAACGAACAATAATTTATCTACAAAATTTCATTTGTCAAGGGGAAATAGACAAGGATGTTCATTATCACCGTTGTTATTTGCCCTCATAATTGAACCCCTAGCGGAAATAATTAGAACACATCCGAATATCCATGGATATAAAACAAAATACTCCAATAATAAAATATCACTATACGCTGACGACGTACTTTTGTACATCACAAAACCTCATATTACTGTACCAAATATTTTAAAATTAATAGAGGACTTCGGATCATTCTCAGGATATAGAATAAATTGGAATAAAAGTGAAATTATGTCAATAAAACCAAAAGACTCTTTTACCGTTTCCTTTCAAAATAGCTACTGAAAAATTTAAATAATTGGGCATCGAAATTACTAGAAGATATCAAGATATGTTTGATATCTTCAAACTTTCCAAAATAAAAAGAATAATACTGAACAATTACAGCTAGAACAAGAAATTAGATAATTAGATTTAGAAAATGCTAAAGAACCAACTATAGATAAACACAATAAGATAACAATACTAAAATATAAATTAAATAAAATTTTATCGGCCCGAATAATAAGATTATTTCAAATTACAAAACAAGAAAATTTTGAATTTGGTGATAAACCACATAAACTCTTAGCATGCCAACTGAAAAAATGGGAAACAGAAAACACAATTACTAAAATTAAATCAGACAAAGGGGAATTACTAACACTACCTAAAGATATAAATAAAAGATTTGCTCAATATTATCAAAATTTATATACATCGAAAACCTCTGCAAATAATACTCAAATTACAAATTTCTTAGACAATTGTAATCTTAATTAAATATGGTGGAACAAGAGGGATTAGGAGCTCAGATTACACTTCAGGAAATAAAAGAAACAATAAGTTTGTTGAAGAATGGCAAAATGCCAGGACCAGATGGCTTTAGTAATGAATTTTATAAAAGATTCCACGAGATAATTTCTCCACGCTTGCAAGAATTATATATATATGCTTTTAAAGAAAATAAATTACCAGAAACACTAACTATTATACTTATACCAAAAAAGAATAAAGATCTAGAAGACCCAGGCTCATATAGAGCTATTGCACTCCTAAATACAGATCAAAAAATATTAGCAAAGACACTAACGAGAAGATTGAGTAAATATATTAGCAAACTAATAAACCCGGATCAAACTGGGTTTATACCAAAGAGATACGCATTTAACAATTTGAGACGGCTGTCTAATATAATGTACTCACATAATACTGAAGAAGACCTAGCAATTATCTCATTGGATGCAGAAAAAGCTTTCGATCAAGTGGAATGGCAATATTTATTCAAAGTATTGCAAAAATTTAACATGGGAGATAACTTTATCTCATGGGTAAAATTATTTTATGATAAGCCAACGGCTAGAATACTGACTAATAATATATTATCCCCGAAATTCCAATTGGCAAGGGGCAATAGGCAGGGGTGCGCACTATCACCTCTGCTATTTACACTAGTGATAGAGCCTTTAGCAGAAAGTATAAGAAGTCATCCAAATATTCATGGATATAATACCAAACACTCAAATAATAAAATTTCATTATATGCAGACGATATATTATTATATATTACAAATTCACAAATTAGCATACCAAATATACTAAATTTAATAGAGGAATTTGGCTCTTTTTCAGGACATAGAATAAACTGGAACAAAAGCGAAATTATGACAATAAAACCTCAAGAGCCGTTACATCTGTTGAAATTCCCCTTTAGAATTGCAACAGAAAAGTTTAAGTATTTGGGCATCCAAATTACTAGGAAATATAAATCATTACTCAACGCAAACTATATGCCTTTAATAACTAAATTAAATGGGTTGATTAAATTCTGGAAAACACTGCCGATGTCCTTAATCGGCAGAATAAACGCGATAAAAATGATCTTCTTACCACAAATACTGTACCTATTTCAATCAATACCAATATACTTACCTAAAAAATTCTTTAAAAAATTAGATTCTGATATTATAAACTTCATATGGGATTATAAATCACATAGAATTAAGAAAAACACTTGTGTAAATCTAAAGAATCAGGGGGACTGACACTCCCTAACTTATTGTATTACTATTGGGCAGTGAATATTAAAAATATAATTTACTGGTTGGACAGTTCTGCCCAACAGGTAGATTGGATAAGAATGGAGAAAGAGGATTGTTCCCCTTATAATATAGGAGAGATCCTTCTTTCCCCGATGAAACTGAACAATATAATATATAAGAATAATCCAATTATTCACAGTATAATACAAATTTGGAATCAAATAAAATTATCTTTAAAATTAAGAAAATTATCGCTTCTTTCTCCAATAACTAATAATCCCTCATTCAAACCATCCATTATTGATAAAACGTTTATCCATTGGGAAAGGTTAGGAATTAAAACAATGGGAGATATGTATGATATGGGAAAACTTTTATTATTCCAACAATTACAACTAAAATATAATTTGAAAAATAATCAATATTTTAAATATCTTCAAATTCAAGATTAGTTGAAGAAATATATACAAGGATATCAAACCCTAACCCCAGATTTATTGGAGGAAGGAATGAATAGAAAGGCAGAATCAAGCAATTTAATATCTTACTTATATAATATAATTTTAAATATAGAAACGCCAACAACAGGGACAATTAGAAGGGACTGGGAACAAGAGTTATTGATAAAAATTCCTAACGATAGATGGGAAAAAAATCTATTATATGTAAACAAATGTTCAATTAATGTAAGACATAACCTAATTCAATTTAAAATTTTACATAGATTATATTATTCTAAAGCTAGACCGAAGAAAATATTCCCAAATGTTTCCCCCATCTGTGACAAATGTCTT
Organism: Raja brachyura; assembly: GCA_963514005.1. The sequence goes on along the minus strand of OY740786.1, from coordinate 61,335,766 downwards.
ACACAAAATGCCACTATAGCACATTCCTTTGTCTCGTGTATAAAACTGTATAAATTTTGGAATTAAATTTTTGGAATTTTTACAAAACTATTTAACAAAAAATGAACCCCAATACAGAACTGATTATCTTTGGATCAATGGAAGAGGGAAGTAAACTAACTATTTTCCAAGAAGCTTTTCTTAATTACGGTCTAATAACAGCAAAAAAACTTATACTCAAATTTTGGAAAAACGCAATCACGCCAACATTCAAAATGTGGATTTTGAATATGTCTGAAACGCTTCATTTTGAAGAAATGAGATTTCTCCTACTAGGCAAAGTAGACCAATTCTCAAAAACTTGGTCTCCTTTTATCAACTTTTTGCAAGCATATGGTGCAACATAACATAACCTCAGAAATTAAATGGTTTAGAACCGGGTGACGGATGGGCAAAAATACAAAATAGGTAGATCTCTCCTAATCTCTCTTTTCTTTACTTTCTCCTTCTGTTTCAATCTTTTCAGCTTCTCTTCTATGTCCTTTATTTCTTTTGCTATCTGTTTCTACTCGCTTGTCTATCTATTCCGACACTCTGTATTTCTTTTTTCTTCCACTGTTCTTTTATTATTAAATCAAAAGTATGAAGTTGTACAAGAATGGAAATATGTATGTATGTATTAGGTACTCAAGTACCACACACTATTGTACTTCTAACAAAAATAAACAAAAAAAAAGAAATGTTTGACGAAAATTATAACCTTCACCTTAAGAAACTATGTAACTTGATTAAATTTTGGAAAACGCTTCCGATGCCCTTAATAGGCCGAATAAATGCCATAAAAATGATTTTTCTACCACAAATTTTATACCTGTTCCAAACTATCCCAATATATTTACCCAAAAAGTTAAAAAAAAAAAAACTGGACTCAGATATCACAAATTTTGTTTGGGATTATAAATCCCACAGAATACAAAGAGCTCATCTGAATAAACCCAAAGTAGTAGGGGGATTAGCACTCCTCAACTTAGGAGTTGGGGAGTGCTAATATTACTAGTATTACTAGTAACTAGTAACTAGTAATACTAGTGCTAATATTGACTAGTATTACTACTGGTCTGTAAATATCACAAACATGATCCAATTGCTGGATAACTCTCCCCAACAACCAGATTGGATGATTATGGAGAGAGAGGATTGCTCTCCTTATAATATTGGAGCAATCCTTCTCTCTCCAATATCGATGAATAATGCAAATTACATCAATAATCCAATTATATACAGTACAATCAGAATTTGGAAACAAATAAAACACAATCTAAAATTAAGAAACTTATCTCTCTTATCTCCTATCGGTAAAAAACCCTCATTTAAACCAATTACACAATGCATTTACACAATGGGAAAGAGCTGGAATTAAAATCTTCGGAGATGTGTATGAATCGAGAAAACTATTATCATTTAAACAAATACAACTAAAATACAATTTGGGAAACAATCAGTATTTTAAATATTTCCAAATCTGTGACCGAAAAAATACGCACTAGATTATCACAATATGCCTCCAGACTCACTGGAAGAAGTAATGAATACAAAGGCAGAATCAGCAAACCTAATAACATATATATATAATAGTATTCTAAATGCAGAAATACCAACAACAGATGGTATCAGGAGAGACTGGTAAAAAGAATGAAGTATAAAAATTCCCAAAGAAAGGTGGGAAGAATATTTATTAAACGTGCATAAATGCTCAATTAATGTAAAACACACCTTAATAAAATTTAAAATCTTACACAGATTATACTATTCAAAAACTAAAATAAGTAAACTTTTTCACAACGTCTCTCCTATATGTGATAAATGACAATGTCAAGAAGCTAATATTGCACACTCATTTGGCTTTTGTACAAAAATTCAAACATTTTGGACGGAAATGTTTGATATTTTCACAAATATATTTAAAATAAAACTGACCCCAGAAGCAAACTGGATAATCTTCGGGATATCAGAAGACTGCCCTGATTTAAACATGTTTCAAAAGACTCTATTTTAATATGGCGTAATAACTGGAAAAAAGCTAATCTTAAAATTCTGGAAAAAATCTCCGGTACCCCCAGTCAATATGTGAATTTCATCTATGTTCGAAACACTGCACTTGGAAGATATGAGACTCCGACTAGCAGGAAAATCAGACTGTTTCTATAAGACGTGGTCTGCATTTATAAATCTATTACAAGGATAAGGTGCAAGAATACCCCAAAAAAGTACTGGTGTCGGGTCTTGGTAATGGGGGAATAAAAATTGTCGAGTTGGAAGATTCCTTTTGCGAGATGTTTATAATAAAGTAACTGGCTTTTCTTTTTCCTTTCTCTATTTTTCCCTCTTTCTTTTTCTTTCCTCTCCAGGGTCTATCTTTTAATTCCTGTTTCTAACTCTTCAAGGGTTTCCTTTCTCTCTGTCACGCTTTGGCACTTTCACATCTCTTTTTCACTTTTCTACTTTCTATGCTGCTATTTTTCTCTCTATTCTCTCTTTTCTAATGCCTTAAAATAAAAATAAAAATTAAGGGGTACAATGACTGTAATACAATACAAGGGATGTACACCGATGTAACCTACAGTACCGCTAATACATAAAGATATTTTTTAAAAAAAAATCTTTGGACATACTGTCACGATTGAAACCGACCACCAACCTCTGATCAGCATCTTTAACAAACCGATTCATGTCTCTCCAGCGCGCTTACAGTGGATGCTGCTACAACTTCAAAAATATGACATTGTTCTGACCTACAAAAACGTGGTAAGGATATGCACCTGGCTGACACTCTCTCGCGTCCAACCCGGAAGGCCTGTGGGGGTTCGCCCTCGCTGGATGATGACTTTATCGTAATGACTGTGTCCTTCAATCCCTCATCCTGTGTGGAGGATTTGGTTGCCCACACTGCTGCTGTGACAGTGCCTTACGGTCGCTCGCCTCCGCCATTAAGCGCAGCTGGCACACTACAACGTTCTGCTACCAGTTCGGTCTTTCTTTGCCGTCCGCGATGAGCTGTTGCGGCAGGATGGCATTATTGTAAAAGGACATAAGGCTGTGGTCCCTGCTTCGCTGCACAGCAAGTATTTTGACGCTGTCCATGCAGGGCACCCAGGCGCTGAAGCCACCGTTCTACGGGCAAGAAACATGTTTTACTGGCCTGGCAAGGCCGAATACATTACCGAGAATGTGGCACCTGTGCAGTGTGTAACAGCTTGGCACCTCATTAACAAAAGCAACCATTTCTTTCACATCAGGCTCCTGCTCTCCCGTGGTCAACTGACATATTTGAATGGCATGGCAAGCAGTACCTGGTACTTGTCGATTTGTATTCTGGATGGTTTGACATTGATTTTCTTAGCAGCCCCACTTCTCGCGCGGTAGTTTCAAAGCTTGCTCGCCATTTTGCAGACCACGGAGCACAGTGCATACTGTTATCTGATAACTGCAGTCAATTTACCAGCCAACACTTCAAGGAATTTGCTGCACGCTGGGGTTTTCGCCACATCACCAGCAGCCCTAAATATCCACAGTCGACTGGACTAGCTGAGCGGGCTGTCTGAGTGCCAAACAGCTCATGGAACAATCGTACAGAGCTAATCCCGACGTGTGTACCTGGATCTGCTCAACCTACGCAACATCTCCCGCTACCTCATTTGGGTTCACTCGTTCAACGTTTATTGTTAAGGCAGACCCGAGCCATGGTGCCTGTGGCGGATCAGGCATTGATCCCATAGGTGGTTCCATCATCAGAAGTCCAGTCCAGGTTACAACAAAAGCGTGACATTCAAAACAGTGGTATGACAAGACAAATAGGCCACTGCCACCATTAACCGAGGGGCAGGTGGTACGTTTGCAAACTGACAAAGGCCATGACCGTATCGGTGTAATTTCTGGAACAGCTTCTGAGCCACGCTCATATCTGGTGGCACCTACAGGCGTAACAGACAACATATCCTGCCTGTGAATGAGCCGACTCCATCTTGGTATTATCCAGACCGTACAAGTGTACTGCCGTCCGTGCCCAGTGGCATTGATCCGCCTACACCAGCACAACAACCCACTTTGGGAGCGGCTGCTTTGTCAGTGGTGAAGCCCCCTCCGCCTGCACTGCAGTCCCCTGATTCATCACCGGTAATGCTGGTTCAATCTCCATCACCCGTGAAGCCCGGTGGGGAAAAACGGAGATTGTTTTATCGCACGCGTGCTGGTCGTGTTTGCAAGCCCACTGTGAAGTACCTGGGCTATGTTTGACTTTCCTCCAGCTTATTATCAATTGCTATGCATGCCTTATTTTGTCAATGATTTTGTACTGACATTTAATTCATTAAGAGGGAGGATGTAGATCAGTGTCACTCATGTTATGAGTCATACATTGTAGCTATGCCCAATCATTTAACAGAAAGCTTCTCAGCCCTTTCTCCCTCAGTCTTGAGTTACGTATTAAGATGAAGTTACCTATGCTGTAACGCTAATAAAGTCTTGGGATCTTAATTACTGTGTGTGACCTAAGTTATTCCAACAGCAGAAGCTCGACATGTTCTAAGGAGTGAATATTGTTAGTTAGTCCCAAAGGAACCAAAAGACAAACTCAATTTAGCTGGCTTAATGGTACCCAGATAATGACAAAAAATGTGTTTACACTATTTACGGCCTTCCTTTTTCTTGCCATCTCCTCAAGTACTTTAAAACAACTCTAATTTGAGTCATACAGCACGGAAACAGGGCCTTTGTCCCAGCTTTCCCATGGCAACCAACCTTCCCCATCTACACCAGTCCCACCTCCCCGCATTTGGCCCATATCCCTCTAAATCATTCCTATCCATGTATCTGTCCAAACACCTTTTAAATATTGTTACAGTTTCTGCCTCCTCCTGCAGCTCATTTCATATACCCACCACACTCTGTGTGAAAAACTTGCCCCTCAGATTCCTATTAAATCTTTGCCCTCTTACTTTAACACTATGTCCTCTAATTCTTGATTTGATTACTCTGGGTAAATGAATCTGTGCAGAATCTATTCCCCCTGTGATCTTATTACATCTCTATAAGATCACCTCTCATCCTTCTAGCCTGCCCAACTTCTCCCTATAGCTCAGGCCCTCTCAAATCTCTGACTAGATCTTCCAATTATAAGCCCCAGACATTGAGCTCTTCCCTTTCACCCTTTCTAACAAGTCTCTCATTGGGCACCCTCTTTCTCGGGACCAGTCCACAGACTTGCCATATTCTTCTTCACATACTATGAAGAGTGCATACTTTCTATACCATTGTATACCGCAATATATGTGCATATTGAGTGTGTGCAATATATGATCAATTGTCCCCAATGTCTTGGACTTCTGGCACTACTGATGTTTGCTACAGTGTCTCATGGTCAAAGGAAGCATGCTGCACAACAATCGTTTGAAATGCTTTAAACCATAAAAATACATTTCTAGGCTTGTGTGCCCTTTTTGAGGAATGCAGTAGAGCCGAACAAGTAAGTAGCAAATTGTTCTTCGAACTTGGATGTCACAAAGATGGATTCGTCGGTCTGGAATGTAATTGTACCAAATTGCCTTGTCAAAGCATTGAGGGATACTCAATGTTCAACGCATGATCTTTGAACATGACTTACTCTAAGATATCTATGCATAACTAAAACTCTGATCTTGTGCTCTTCCGGTTTGCGTGGATTTTCTATTTGCGCAATAACGATATGATTTTTCGCCAGCTTACTCACCGTTCCTCTGTGCTGCGAGTGCAACAAGTTTTGTTCTGATCGATGGTATATTAAAAGTTATTAAGGTTTAAAAATCGTAAACAACGCGCATGCGCAGATTGCTGTCAGTGGCTGCCACACAGCTTGGTCTCCTCCCCTGTCAGTCTGGAGGCGCGTTGCTGCACTGATTGACGGCGTTCGCTGTCAATCGGCTGGAGGTCGCCATGGTGAAGGAGTGGCGCCGCGCAGTACCTGGTGGGGAGGGTGGGGCCGTGGGACTGAGCCTGGGCTGGAGCCGCGGGCCGAGCCCGGGGACTGGGCCCAATTGGAACCAAGGACGAACCCCGGGACTGGGCCTGGGCTGGAACCGAAGATGAGCCTGGGTCCGGGGTAAGGAACGAACTCGGAGATGAAGCCAGCAGCTGAGCTGAGGACTGGAGTCGTGCCCAATCCCAGGGCCTGGGTCAAGGTGTGCCAGCGCCTCAGGGGCCGCCCAGCCATCCTGCAGCACAGCCTCCGCTTCCTGCTCTGTGGGCAACTCTGGCTCGACGGCCCGCCACACTCACCCCGCCCTCGGCACAGCGAGCCCGGCTCCGTCGAGGCCCAGGTCCGCGAGTGCTTCGGCCGCCTACAGCCAGGGCCAGGCCGAGTACGAGAACCAGGCTGAGTTCTCAGGGGAGGAGGATGAGGAAAATGGGGAGGAGTGAGATGGGGTGATAGAGGGAGATGGGGGGGGCAGCGCCGAGCCCCGCTGTCTACACGCTGGCGAGGGATACCACCGGTCCCAGGCGGGTGGCACTCCGGCGACTCCTGCCCTCGGGCGCGAACACATGGAGCGGCCCTAACACACTGCACTGTTACACGGAGAGGGGGAGGTCTGTAGCCCAGCCCACAGCACAGGGGGGAGGGAGAGAAGACAGAGGGAGGGGAGAGGGAAGAGAGGCATGATGTAAGGAGGGGGGAGAGAGGGGTGAGGGAGGAAGGGTGACAGAGGGATGAGGGAGGGAGGGGGTGAGAGGGATGAGGGAGGGAGGAGGTGAGAGGGATGAGGGAGGGAGGGGGAGAGAGAGGTGAGGAAGGGGGAGAGAGTGATGAGGGAGGGACGGGGTGAGAGGGATGAGGGAGGGAGGGGGAGAGAGAGATGAATGAGGAAGGGAGGAGAGGGATAAGGGAGCAAGGGGGTGAGAGGGATGGAGGGAGGGAGGGGAGAGAGGGATGGAGGGAGGGAGGGGAGAGGGAGGGGGTGAGAGAGGGGAGAGGGAGGGGTGAAAGTGAGGGATGGAGTGGGATAGAGGGGTGATAGAGTGCAGGGGGGTAGAAGGGGTCCGGTGTGATGGGCAAGGAGGGGGAGTAGAGGGAAATGGAGGGGTGGATTTGATGGGAGGGGGACAGGTGTGAGTGGTGAAATATAGCGTTGGGGAATGGATTGCGTTGGGGGAACGGGTGAGTGGTGGAATATTGCGTTGGGGAACGGGTTGTGTTGGGGGATCAGGCCTCATATGTGACAGGGATCCAACGGATCCCACTTAGTCTAGTTCTCATTAACCTCCTAATAACCAGATTATAAATATATTAACTAAAAGACATTGAAGGAGACAAAGCGCTAGACTTACTCAGCAGGTCAGAAAGCATCTCTGGAGAGCATGGATAGGTGACACTTCAGGTTGAGACCCTTCTTCAGAGATCAGTTTTTTTTTAAATATTTCAAAATAGACTTTATTCGAGTAATAAATATATACAATACATCAAACGTGCGGAAAAAAAATCCATCCAACATTTTCGGAGGCTATACAAATGTCTCCATACAGTCTATATACATTTTTCAAAATTTTCAAATTTCACGAATCGATCCCCCACCCGTGCCACTCATGTGGCCCCCCGGCATGGGATACCTTCCCTTATTTTGAGGGGCGTCTCCACCATACAGTGCCCCCCATGTCCAGCAGCGGAAGGACCTTAGACTGTGGCCCTCCCCCACCGAGCCTTGGCATTGGCTGCACCGAGCTTCAGTGCGTCCCTCAGTACGTACTCCTGCAGTCTGCAGTGGGCCAGTCGGCAACATTCCCCGACGGACATCTCGCTCTGCTGGGTGGTGAACAACGCTCGGGCAGACCAGAGAGCGTCTTTCACCGAGTTGATAACCCTCCAGCAGCACTTGATGTCAGTCTCTGAATGTGTCCCTGGGAACAGTCCGTAAATCACAGAGTCCGCTGTGACGGAGCTGTTTGGAATAAAGCGTACCAGGGACCCTTGCATTTTCCTCCAGACTCTTTGGGCAAATCCACACTCTGCAAAGAGGTGGGCAACCGTCTCCACTCCATAGCAGCCGTCCCGAGGGCAGCGTGCGCTGGCAGTGAGGTTCCGACGGTGCAGGAAGGATCTGACTGGGAGGGCTCCCCTCACCGCCAGCCAAGTCTTGGTGCTTGTTGGTGAGTTCTGGCAATGAGGCATTTTGCCAGACCATCTGGGCAGTCTGCTCAGGGAACCACACCACTGGGTCCATCGAGTCTTTTCCCTGCAGTGCCTGCAGGACATTCTGTGCTGACCACTGCCCAATGGACATGTGGTCAAAGGTGTTGGTCCAGAGATTTTTTTTTTTATATTTCAAAATAGACTTTATTCAAGTAATAAATATTTACAATACATCAACCGTGCGAAAAATCCATCCGACATTTTCGGAGGCTATACAAATTCTTCCATGCAGTCTATATACATTTTTCAAATTTTACTAATTAATCCCCCACCCGTGCCACTCATGTGGCCCCCCGGCATGGGATACCTTCCCTTATTTTGAGGGGCGTCTCCAATCTTTGGATAAACATGTAAACCTAACGTAGGTCTAATACCCGAAGTCCTCTACTGGTAGTGCCACAGTGTGGCCATCAATGATCCATGTTTTCTATCGTCTTGCAGCTGTTTTGCAATAGGAGAGTTAAATTATATGCTTTATATTGCTACAAAGTATACTGATAGGAAATGCTGTCTTTTCATGTAAAAAATGGTTAATACTTTCCTCTCTTATCTCCAAAGAGCATAATTTGATTGCTCCCATATTCTGGGGTGTGAAAGCATAAGCAAATATAAAGTATGCATGCATTTTTTACATGGCTCTCCAAAATATGCTCCTATTCATTGAGATTTAGAAATAATCTCTTCTTAGCCCAATTCCACTGTGATGAGTGGGACATCATACTCAAACACAGTTGCTGCAGGTCTGCTGAGGCACAATGATGGGTAAATGGCCAACACACTGTCTGGAGAGGGTTGCACGGTGTGCCACTGAATAAGCTTTCAGTTATAATTCTCGGGCTTTTGGAAGCCCAGCAGTTGAAGGGCAAGGTTAATGCTCTGATCCATCTCTACTTTGGCATGAGAGGTAGGACCGTGTGCCCATACCCTGCTAAACACAGCCGAAACGTGTCCAGCATATGACTGGAAGCTAGCCTTTGTCTAACAGCTCCCCATCAATTCCAACTCCAGCAATAGTAACTTTGCGATTGGTTGCCAACTTTTCCACACCCCTGTAGCTAACCCCTCCCATCACCTCTCCATCCCTCTCAGTCAGAGGAACATTGTAGTGTTTCGCTCTTGCTCCTTGTTATGGATGCGGCTCTGCCAAATCCCTTGTCTTGACATGGTACTTGCGGAGCAATGTGCATGTACAGTAAAAGCACCGTGAGAAATCTGCAATTCCAGCAAAACTGTATACTCTGTCAGGAGAGAATAAAATAAAGTTAATACTGCTGTGTAGAAAATTTCTGTGACTTCCCAAAAGCTCGGGAATATTGTAATATATTGCAAATGTCAGAAGGCACAATCCAGAAGAGTCATTTCCACACTTGCTTTGACACCAGTGCAGAGTGAGGATGCCATTATGGCAACAGAAGATGCCGTTTTTCCAAAGGAGTTCCTTCCAAAAGTGTTGGGATTCAGATGGAAGAATTAGGCCCTGAATAGTAAATTAAAAAAACTGCTAATGTCATTCAAAGCTCAAAAGTGAATTTAAATGAAAGTAGTGTTAAAGATTTTTGTTGCAAGCTAAAATGTACATTCATTACTCAAGAATTCCAGGAAACCTTGAACTAGAATAACTAGTTATTCAGGAATTTGCAATTTTCGAAAATAGGTTGTCAGTCACAGAGTTAGAAATGATAAACGAACAAAAGATTTGAAGAACACTCAGAATGCAATACTGTGGATATTCTAAATCCTATTAGGAGTATCTGCTGGAAGTCAAAATGCAAGTTATTATTAGTCTTTCTTACTCCAGATATTTGACCATTTTTGATATTTTATGGAAGTTTTTTCCTTCTTTATTCTTGATCTTAGTTTTGTAGTATATCTTGATCTTAGATTTTAGAACATCTAATTGTAATCACCTTTTGTCCAGTATTAATAATAAAGGCTTGGACAGTCATGCAATATGGTTTGTATACATTTCTACTTCAGCTTATTGGCCTGAAGATCTGTATTTTCATGAATCAAGGGTGGCACAGCGGTAGAATTGCTGTCTTACAGCACCAGAGACCCAGGTTTGATCCTGACTACTGATGTTGTCTTTATGGAGTTTCTACGTTCTCCCCGTGACCTGCTTGGGTTTTCTCCGGGTGTTCCAGTTTTCTTCCACAGTCCAAAGACCAAAGGATAATTGACTTTGGTAAGAATTGTAAATTGTTCCTAGTGTGTAGGATAGTGCGAGTGTACGGCGATCGCTAGTCCGCGCGGTCTAGGTGGCCCGAAGGGTCTGTTTCATTGCTGTATCTCTAAACAAAACTAATTTGATTGCATTAATATCTAGGTTACATCACTTCATTGTAGAAATTTGACTAGGCTGTTTTAATTGTGAATCACATTGTGAGTGTTGCTCAGGAAAACGCACGTAATTTTGCTCTTACATGGACAAGCAGAGCAATAATTCTCAGCTCAGAGCTAAGAATCCCGAGGTAGATTATCTCACATACCTCCTCTTCTTTGGCATTCAGTTTCACATACACCAATCTCACCACTTTATCCTTGGATTGCCAATGTCAATTAATTTTACAGGAGATCTGAAGATGAAAGCAATCTTTGGGCATTGCACAATGGCTCTTTAGCAGGTCTTCACCCACCACCAGAGAATTTCTAGATCAGTATATGTAATGTTTATGAATGCAAAATGTTGTTACTTCTGATTTATTTAAGTGTTACAAATAAATTCTGAAGAAAACAAGTTCAGGAGCAAAAGATGCAATCAAGATGTTTGTTGCTAAAGTTTTTCACAGAAAATTGTCGGCATAAATTCCTGGCTGTTTGGAGCCTTTCTTTTCTAATTCGGTGAGAATTTGATCACACGAAGCTTTAAGTGATGACTGACTCAAAAAGGTCAATTACAGGATATCCACCTTTGAAATGGATAACACATAGTGGTGACCATTGTTTCAGAAGTAAAATGTGTGTAATGTATAGCTCACCAACAATTCTTGTGTCCATGGTAATTTGGCACTTCAGTACACAAAACTGTCATCTGGAACTATAAAGCAAAAATCAAGACTGGTGAGATTGATATCCAGTTGGAATTTGTCTCTTGTGTTTTGTAATTGATTGTTTGTGGAAATCTTGAATAGTTGTCATGACATTAATAACAGTTCAGAGTATATTTAGCATATTTGACATAGGATGAATTTATCCCTTGCGATTTTTAGTTGTGAAATATGAGTCCAAGGAGAATTTATGAATTTATATTTCATATTTCTTTAGAACAAGGTTATGGCAATTCTCAGAGCAATCTCAAGAATCCCATTTTCCAATTTACTTATTTTGTAGCCTATTTTCTCTCATATGCCCATTTGCTTCATTTTGTTCTTCTACTCCCTTTCTCTCCCCCTCCCAAACGATACCAGGGGCTATTAACAGTAGTAAATTAACATAACAACCATTATCCCCTTGGGACCTGCTTACCACTAGGCAAAATAGAGAAAGGTTAAATCAGTATTATTGCTACCATCAGTTCACTATAGGACGTATGTTCTCAAAATAAAGAAACATGTATTTTTATGTTTAGGTTTAAGGTCAAACCAAGACACATTTTTACTAACTGTGAAGTTTCTTGTGCCATTTTTTGTAATGCTAACTGGAGAAAATCTGTGATTTAGAAACCTGAACCAGCATGGATCTGAAAAACCTGCTTTCTGCATGGGCAAATTCTCACAGTCCTATGTGAGAGGCAGAATTCTAGTTGGGGTATGCAGTTAATTTGGTGTTAATGTCTAAAACATTAGCATTTAATGAGTGGGGTAATTTATTACCCTGATTTCTGAACGTGGAAGGCAATAGGCCAGCCATTGTGTTAATAAAACGCTATACTTTTATTGATTGAAAGCAAAGGAACGATTACAGTTTTTTGTGGCAGTAGTAACTATTGGGTAGACAAAAATGCTGGAGAAACTCAGCAGGTGAGAGCGAAGGAAATAGGCAACGTTTCGGGTCAAACCCTTCTTCAGACTGATATGAGGGTGGGGAAGGGGCAGGAAGAAGAAAGGAAGAGGTGGAGCCAGTGGGCTGAGGGAGAGCTGGGAAGGGGAGAAGAAAGTAGGGACTACCTGAAATTAGAGAAGTCAATGTTCATACCGCTGAGGTGCAAACTGCCCAAGTGAAATATGAGGTGCTGCTCCTACAATTTACGGTGGGCCTCACTCTGGCTATGGAGGAGGCCCAGGACAGGAAGGACTGATTCAGAATGGGAGGGGGAGTTGAAGTGCTGAGCCACCGGGAGATCAGGTTGGTTATTGCGAACCGAGCGGAGGTGTTCGGCGAAGCGATCGCCAAGCCTATGCTTGGTCTCACTGATGTAGAGCAGCTGACAGCTAAACCAGCGGATGCAATAGATGAGGTTGGAGGGGGTGCAGGTGAACCTCTGCCGCACCTGGAAAGACTGCTTGGGTCCTTGAATGGAGTCAAGGGGGGAGGTAAAGTGACAAGTGTAGCATTTCCTGAGGTTGCAAGGGAAAGTGGCAAAGAGGGGGTGGTTCGGTTGGGAAGGGACGAATTGACCAGGGAGTTATGGAGCGAGCGGTCTCTGCGGAAGCAGACAGGGGAGGAGGTGGGAAGATGTGGCAAGTGGTGGGATCACGTTGGAGGTGGCGAAAATGTCAGAAGATCATTTGTTGTATGTAACAACTGGTAGAGTGGAAGGTGAGGACAAGGGGAACTCTGCCCTTGTTACGAGTGAGGAATGGGGAGTGAAAGCAGAATCACGGCGTATAGAGGAGACCCTGGTGAGAGCCTCATCTATAGTGGGAGAGGGGAACCCCCGTTCCCTGAAGAATGAGGACATCTCTGATGCCCTGGTGTGGAACACCTCATCCTGGGTGCAGATGCAGCGTAGACGGAGGAATTGGGAGTAGGGGATGGAGACCTTACAGGAAGCAGTGTAGTCCAGAGAGCCATGGGAGTCAGTGGGTTTATCGTGAATGTCGGTCAGTAGCTACTATAACCATATAACCATATAACAATTACAGCACGGAAACAGGCCATCTCGGCCCTTCAAGTCCATGCTAAACAACTTTTTTCCCTTAGTCCCACCTGCCTGCACTCATACCATAACCCTCCATACCCATCTCATCCATATGCCATATTGCTACTGTATATTTGTAGCACCTTTCTTGCTCAGCTTAGGTGTAAAGTGATCGAACAAATAGAACATATTGTCTTTCCTTATTGCAATAAGAAATATGCATTTTTTGCTAATAAACATTGAATTAAATGTTATCAATTTATAGAAAATAGATTGTAACAATTATGCTTAATTGCATGACAGTTCAAAATGAAAACCTCTAAAGGTTACAGTTGCAAACTGTTGGGTAGCAGCTGTAACCTTTAGAGGCTTTCATTTTGATTGTGAAAGTCTAGAAAGCGTGTGAAAGTCTAGAAGGGTATTAGAATTCCATTGATCTTCTGTCATTCACCAACTAATTCAAAAGAAGCATTTATATGAACAATGGGTTTACTTTTGATAAACAATCAGAACAGGCACTGTGGCTATTTCAAGGCATTAGATGTTTCAGAATAAGCATTAGACATATTATCATTGTTTGGACATCAAGTCCGGTTGTATTTTGTCTCAAATATGTGATCAGTTTTCTTGCAATGAATAAAGTAAGGTCATGTCAATCTAAAAAGATAGAACGACCTTCTGTGGCTCATACAGACTGTTTCTAGCCTAGGTGTGTACAGCTGTGATGCTTGGAAATATTGATGTTTTATTTCCATGAAGCAAAGAATGAACATAGTTGTTTCAGTGAAACGTAGACACACCTGCTTGATGAATCTATAATCTGAAGATCGTTTTTTGAGTGTCCTAGGGACATAGTCACACAGCACTGTGGTAGCTTGGTATGGCACATGAATGTAGAAGTTGTAGGTTGTAATAACACGAACAACACTAATGGTTGTCATTCATTTCTATTTGATTGGACAGTCCTACACCTACAAAAATCAATTTCACATCCTGTTCTGCTGACAGAAAAGCTGTGTTTGCCTCATTGTCATTGGGAGTATTTCTCTCCATCATTATCCAGAGGAGGTTGCAATTTCAGAAACAGGACATTGGCACAGTAATGGCACCAATAACTGTTGAAATTAGATTGCGATTTATTAAAGGGTACAAAGATTGTGGCGAGAAGGGGATTGGACTTGGTGGGACATTGAAACATATAGAAATCTATGGGAGACTGAAATAGACCGGATGGGATATTGTTTTAAGGGAACAAGTTCAAGGATCTGACTGGTAGAACAGAAAAAGGCTCACTTGTCTGTTTTGTTGCAAATCAATTTAATTGGCAAGAGAGGACAAAAACAATACTTGTCTCGGTATACACGGGGTCCAGTTTTACAGCAGCACACCTCTCTGTCTCTCTGCCTCCTGTCGTGGCGCTGACCGCGACTCAGCCCATCGGTGAACCCTCTCGTACATTTAAGAAAGACTGCAGATGCTGGAAAAATCTGTCTGAATGGGTCTGAAGAAGAGTCTTGACCCAAAACGTTACATATTCCTTCGCTCCATAGGTGCTGCCTCACCCGCTGAGTTTCTCCAGCATTTTTGTCTACCCTCTCATACATGTACACATCAGATTTATTTTCAAGAGAGAGAACAAAAAGAATACTTGACTTGGTATGCGTGTGGTCCGTTTTACAGCAGCACACGTCTCTCTCTCTCTCTCTCTCTCTCTCTGCCTCCATCCATCGCGCTGATTACGACTCAACACATCAGTGATCCCCTCTCGTACGTGAACTTGAACTAACTTCTGGCTTGCTGGTGCTTGCCTTTATACAGGTAAGAAAATCAGCTGTTGAACAACCGCCGGTAAGTCCTGGACAAACTACAACCAATGGCAGGGGACTGCATCCCAGCAAGCCCCCACCCCTTCCCCCCCCCCCCCACCCTTTGGGAACAAAGCGCTATCAGCCGCAGTCTGGTGCATAAAGCAGTAAACAGCGCTAAAGACTTGGCGCGTAAATCAATACACAGCGCTATAGACTTGGCGCGTAGAGGTAACACACACAGTGCTGCCGGTTTGACACGCAAAGGTTTAAACAGATCGCTGTCGGCTTAGCACTGGGAATTTAAACAAAGAGCTGCCGGCTGCAGCACTATGGGTTCTAAATATAGCGCGACAGGCCGCAGCACTATCGACGTTAAACATAGCGCTATGGGACACAGATTGTTTGGGCAAAATGTTTGTATAATATTCCACCCCTCGAGCAATCTGGTTACCATCACATCCAGCCTGCAGGCATTACCTCATTACCTCGTTTCGTAAAGTCCACGCGGTCGTGATGCCAATCTGCACATACAACGTCGTAATATTATGGCCAACAAGATTGTCCCAATGGTCAGCGCGTTTGGTGATGTTCTCTTTTACCCCACTCAGGGTCAAACCAGTCACCGAGTCAGTATGACCACGCATGGTAGAAATTAACTTGTTTTTTTGGAGGTCCCAAACATTAATGCCGTCATCAATACCACTAGAGATAATCTGAACACTTGTGTCATTAAATGTTGTTGCCAGTACTTGATACATGTTTTTAAACATATGGATTGCAGCCTTCTTCTCGTTGCTTCCTGTACAGACCAACTGTGGTCCCCGTCGGGCATGATACCTGAATTCACAAAGGATGTGTGACCTTTAAGTCTTTTGATTCTTTCACCAGTTTCACTGTCCCACACTGCTAAAGTTTTGTCTGTTGATGCTGTAAAAAGCATGCTGCCATTGTAATAATGCAATTCCATCACTGCTCCACTCTGACCTTTCAATGCAGCATTATTATCACAGTCACCATAAACATTCCAAAACAATACGAGTCGATCAAATTTGCAGATGTCAGTGTTGATCCATTCAGGTGAAATTTGCAATAATAAACTCCTCCCTCCTGACCCATTAAAAGCATTAAATGAACTTGAAGACTCAAGGTTCTTGGTCCCACCTGCAAAACGGCCTGCTGCAAGCTCCCCTGCACTGTGGGCAGCAGCTTCTTGCGGGGGTGCTTGGCCTGCACCAGCTCTTGCTATTTATTTTTACGAAACATTTTCTATTCTATTCGTCAGATCCTGTCGACTACACCAATTTGTTCAAGGGGACAGGTTCAAGGATCTGTCTAGTGGAACAGAAAAAGGCTCAAGGGCCTGTCCCACTTAGGCGACTTTTTAGATGAGTGCAGGAGAATCTGCACTCGCCTCATGATTGCCACATGGTCGACACATGTTCGTTGGTGGTCTCTGGTGAGGCTCCTTCATGGTCGCGAGGAGTTCCCACATACTGGGAACTAGTCGCGGCCTCACTATGGTCACCACAAATTTTTCAGCATGTTGAAATTTTCTGCGACCAAAAAGTGGTCGCCATGGAGAAAATCGATAATCCTGTAGTCGTAGATATAGTTGTAGTGGGGTCGCCATGTAGTTATGGGTAGTCGATGTAGTCGTAGGTAGTTTCGGTTAATTGCCTTTGCTGACTGGGCATTTTCATTGGCTCATTGGGGGTAAAAAACGTAAGCACGAGTTTTCAGAACCAAGGATAACCAACCGGTAATGTTTTTTCCGAACATCCGGTGGCGCTGTTACTGGCTGCCTCCGCCCGTGGCCTGGTTGTCTTTTTTATTTTGTTATGTTTAGAGTGTACTTTTTTTGTTTTTTTCAGTATTTTATGTGGGGGGAAGCGGGTAGGGCAAGGGGGAAACTGTCCTTCAGTCGCTTCCTGGCAAGGACGCGGCTATTATCCAAGTAGCGTCCTCGCCCCCTAGTGGGTGCGGAGCTCTCAACACGGGGACGCTGACTTTAACATCGCGGATTCCTGGGACCCTTTGCCGGGGGTCGCCAGTGCGAATCTCCGCCCGGTGCGGCCTGTGGACATCGGGAGTCGCGGACTCCGGTGGAAGGTGGCCGATTCAGAGGTCCAGGCAGCTGAGGATGTTCTCCCGTTCGACGTCGGGGTTCCATCATTCCTGGCGAGAGGGCCTCAACATCAGGCCGCCCATAGCGGCGACTACGGAGTGCTCGGGAGGCCCAACCACGGGTGAACATTGGGAAACATCAGTGAGGAGGTTGACTGGACTTTGGTTCCTTCCCTCACAGTGGGGAACTTTGGTTCCACTGTGGGAATGTTTGTGTTGTGGACTACTGTGTTCTGTGTTTTTGTGTTTTTTTAAATTTTATTTTTTGCATGACGGTAAGGGAAATAGAATTTTGTTGTCTCTTAATTGAAGACAATGACAATAAATCAAATCAAATCAAATCAAAATGCCTGCCAAACTTCACAGCTGTGTATCTCTCGCTTATTAATTGTCTGGCTTCTTAAAAGTGTCTTCCCCCCCTTCTCCCCCTCCCCCCCTTCTCCCCCCCTTCTCCCCGCCCCCCCCCTCCCCCCCCCCTGTTTAGTTGCAAATCCGTTTTTTTGGCAAGAGAGGACAAAAACAATACTTGATTCAGTATGTGCAGGATCCAGTTTTACAGCAGCACACCTCTCTCTCACGGCTTCTGTCCGCGGCGCTGATTGTGACTCAGCCCATCGGTGAACCCTTCTCGTACATCAACGCATCAGATTTATTGGCAAGAGAGAGAACAAAAGAATACTTGTCTTGTTATGCGCGGGTTCCGTTTTACAGCAGCACACGTCTCCCTCTCTGTGCCTCCATCCGCGGCGCTGATCGCGACTCAGCCCGTCGGTGAACCCCTCTCGTACATGAACTCAGCCGTTGAAATAACCGCCGGTAAGTCCTGGCCAATAGAGCTGCTCCCAAATTCAGACTATAACCAATGGCAGGGGACTACATCCCAGCAAGCCCCCCATCCCCCTCCGGGAACAAAGCGCTATCAGCCGCAAACTGGTGTGTAAAGCAATACACATTGCTACAGACTTGGCATGCAAATCAATACACAGCGCTATAGACTTGGCACGGAAATCAATACACAGCGCTATAGACTTGGTGCGTAATGGTAATACGCACAGCGCTGCTGGTTTGGCGCACAAAGGTTTAAGCAGACCGCTGTTGGCTTAGCGCGTGGGGATTTAAACAAAGAGCTGCCAGCTGGAGTGCTATGGGTTTTAAATATGGAGCTACCGGCTGCAGTGCTATGGGTCACAGACTGCTCAGGCAAAATTCTCATATAACAGATATTCAGAAGAAAAAGTGTGAGGGGAGAGTGCAATTAAATTGAACAACATTACAATTAGACAGGGGATACTGTTACTGAGATAAATTTAAAAAAAACAATGCCCTATCATAGAGAACATCCTTGGAGGGCCCTCTGTTCTGCAACTGCTCTGAAACTTTAGGATGGGGTTTGTTGTTGAGGAAAGCAGTGAAGTGACCACCCATCTCTGTTTGTCAACACAGACTAATTCTACAAAGACGCAATTGCGACTCCATGGTTTTTGAGCACACGGCAGTATTTCTGGGGAGACAACCAGCTAAGAGAACAGGCAAAATAGTATCAGTAACAGATTGTTAATGTGCCAGGTGGGTAAACATTGCTGTCTAGAACATTTCGTTTGCAAAAATAAATAATAATCTAATTAAAGACACAAAGTGCTGAGTAAAGGGGCTGTACCACTTGGGCGACCTAATTGGCAAGTTTAGAAGAGTTTAGGAGAGTTTAAAAAATGGCATGTTGAAGACCTCCTCGATTGCCTACGACTAACTTGGCGACCTACTACGACTAAACCTACGAGTAAAAAAAGTATCGATTTTTTCCATGGCGACCTTTTTTTTACTCGCGGGCATTTTTCAACATGTTGAAAAGTACGCCGCAACCTAGCTGAGGCCTCGAGTACATGGGGACTACTCTCGAGCATGAAGGAAAGTTACAAAGACCTCCTACGGCCTCGTGTCGACCATGCTGCGAGTATGTTGAGAGCAAACTCGCCAGAACTCGCGAATTAGGTCGCCCAAGTGCGACAGCTCCTTAAGTCAGTGGGTCTCAACTCAGCAGTATCTCTGGAGTATTTGAATAGGTGACGTTTCAGGTTGGTTTCCATTTTCAGACTGCTATTAGTAAACTAATATCTGGCATAGCAGGGTGGCACAGTGGCACAGCTAGTAGAGCCATTGCCTTTGAACACCAAATCCCGACCTTGGATCCTCTCCCTGTGGAGTTTGTACATTCTCCCTATGACTGCATGGGTTTCCCCCGGGGGTAGATTAGCCCTTATTATTCCATGCCATTTATAATGCCACTATGTGTGTTGTCGTGGATCATTCACAAACACCGGGTATTCCAGTTTGCTCCCACATCCCAAAGATAAGTCTATTGTTGACTGTATGCACAACTCAGGCATGGGTTTTTAATGTAGGATTAGTGTGTGGGTGGTTGATGGTTGGCGTGTTCCATGCTATATATCGCTACGGCTCTATAACTCCAGTTCTTACAGCCCTTTACCATAAGACTGCCACATGAGTGGGCTAAACCAAATCTCAGCTATGCAACAGAGCCAGGCTGTTCCCTACAAAACTAGTCAGACTTTTCCCTTAATTTTTTATTTGATTCCTCGTTCATTTTGAAAAAATTATAGGTCACAGTCTACAAGAGAGCACAACATCTGCTTCCTTGTAAAATGTAGTCTGCAAAGGCAGCAATTCCTCCTGTATTCCAAGGACTGTTGATACAGCTTTAGTGGCAAAGGCTACCGCATGCTTGCTTGCTGTGCTGGGAAGCAGTTTGGCACAGATTGCTGTTTATGTTGCTATGGTGACTTAGAACAGATCGCTGCAACTGGACTCAATCGCTGCAACTAGCAGCAGACGTATTCGTCGACATGCCGACTCTCCTCAATGTTCTGAGGAAGTAGAAGCGTTGGTGTTTTCTTTGTGATTGCATTGATGTGCAGGCCCCAGGACAGATCTTTAGGGATATGCACTGACTATTTAAACAGTCCATTCAGCTCATAACATTTCGGAATGCATTGTAAGAGTTGTGAGTTACCATAGTTTTTGATTGCCAATGTTTCTGATCAGCCCTTTCCTGTTTGCCAGTCAATTGAACCGCTGGTTATGTTAAAAAAAATAACATTATCCCTCTCATTATGTAACCTCAGAACCTTGTTTTGACTCTGCATGCCAAAGTGGAAGCACACTGATAAATTGATAAATTCAAAGTATTGCCTAAATGAACTAGTATTTCACCATGAGAATCATAAATGCTCTCAGGCAGATTTCTGCTGGAAATCTTAAGTAGCAATGGTGTAGCAGAAAAATTAAGTGACTAGCATGGAAATATCAAATAGATGTTAATGTTTTCAAAAGATCAATGTTGAAAATAAGTGCTGCAGCTGCAGTTGTTTTCAGTCATGAAATTTCAAGGCCAAGTGATTATTGCTTCCACTTCTGCTAAAATGTATGACAATGTGCACAGGCTGTTCTTGACTGCTGTATAATTTATGCCCACTCAATAGTTTGCATAAATTCTCCAATACATTTTCTTCCTGTGAAGTAGCAAGCAGTAAATTTGTGATTAAAAATAAATATTTGAAAAGTGCTTAATATCTGGCAGATTTCCATGGTTGCTGAAGTAATAAGGGGACAGAATAATTACTAATTAAATATTCAAAGGCAGTAGCTGATGAGTGATAACCAAAAGAGAGGTAGAAAAGGAAATCAATTACTTTGTAGTGCTCTCTAGCTGCTGAATTGTATTTAAATACTTATGTATTTCCCTATCAAAGAAAAGAAAATCTGCCGGTGGTAACAGATGATTCCTTTTCTTCCCCACCCCTTACGTAGCACGCATACACACACGCATACACCCATCCATACACAGTCGAGTTTGCTCAGCATTCAATTTGTAGTCATCACAATAGGTATAAGAGAGTTATTCTCCTACTTAATTGTCTTCTGGCATTGGAATTACAATAGATATATTCTTAGAATAATGAAGTTATGTAAATCTAAAGCAAAATAATAATTTTTAATAGAAGGAAATTATTTTAAATCTCACCAGAAGCTTTTGAGTTAGATTACTGTCTAAGCAATGATTTTGAACTTCTGAAACAAAGAATGGAAATATGTGGCACCAAATAACCCATTTGGTGAATATGCAGATAGAGTGTATTTTTTTGCAGTTAGAGTGTGCAATAGGTAAGTAGGCCATTTGACACAACAGAAAATAGGTATCTCTACTGCATATTTTTCTTTTAATCATTAATTTATGGAAATATTATTTATATGATGTGCACTTTGAAGAATAAATTAATTGCTATGTTCCTGGATAAAAAATATTTTTTATACTCGTAGTCAAAAAATATGGATTTTGCTCTCGTCCATTGATCAGTAGAAGAAAATGGTGTACTCAGCTGTCTGAGATTATTAGAATTCTTTGATTTTATACGAACTGTATCCTTGCCATAATTATTAGAGTATGAGCAAATCAGAAAGTAATTTTTGCAATTAATGCAGTTTCAGACTAGAATCTGCTCCAATGTATTCTAATGCTTAGTTTAAAAAAAAATAATATTCAGTAAGAATCTCCTACACTGTGTTAAGCATTATTTGGCTGTAAGAGAGCATTTCAATTGCAGCTACACTTTTGAAAGGAATGTTTTGTTCCCAGAGAATTGTGGTGGTGAAAATTGCGTTGAACGTTTTAGGTTCAGGTTTCTACATACACTTCTCCAGCTGGAAGCAACACCTTATGAGGTGTTCATTTGTGAGATGTAAGTGTTGCTGGCAAAGACAGCATTTATTGTCCAATAAATGTTTGTGATAAAAAGATAAACACTAAGTATTTGTGAATGTGGAACTCTAGGCACAGAAGAGATGTATTTCCAAATCAGGATGGTTTCTAAGCGGTATTATCCTCGTGCACTCCACTCCCCTTACACTAGTGTGAACAGGTGATCAATGGTTGACATGGACCTATTTCCATGCTGTATCTTTAAACATTGAGGATAGATTGCTAAAAATGTTTCCTTCACTAGCTGTTTAATAGTTCATTTCCATTCCTGACTCACTGAGATCATTTTAGAATTTTGCACTGATCTGATAGTTTTGGAAGGTTTAGATCTACAATGCATACTGCTATTGTTATTGCTATTGTTATTGCTATTGTGGTCTATCACATTGTGTATTTGTGTGCAGTTTCCAACTTTTATCTGTACATAGTGCTTCTCCGAGAGTGTCATCCGATATTTTTGGTAGCCAAGCTTGATATGCTACTTCTAAAGATGCACAATTTCTTGTGTCCAGTTTGAGATGTTACAAATGTAGGGGGTGGAAGGCATGCGGGAAATTGAGTGGACAGGTTAACTTGGATTATCGGCAGAATTGGGGTGGGCGATGGGATAGAGAGATGTTGTAAGGAAGAGAAAAGAATTAGAGAATTGCTTGAGAGAGGAGGAGAGTAGCAAAGCACTGAGTCTCAACCAGACACCTGGAGTTAACTACTTAGTTTGAAAGCTGGGGCTTCCCAACCTGCCCCTCCCCTCAATAGCATGAGGTGGCAGGAGGATTAGCACAGTGACTGAATTCTGGGATAAGTGGAAATTGCTTCCATTTTGGGCCTGCTACTCCATCCGATATCTGGATCCAGTTTCATCCAGTGTTACATAAGTCCTTAAATTACTTATGGGCCTGTCCTACTCAGTCGATTTTTCAGCTGACTGCCGACGACTGTCAAGTTACCGGCAGTCGCCTGAAAAACCGGCAATTGGAACTGTGGCTGGCATAGTGCAACACACACACACAAACACATCGCTTCCTTCACTAGCCTATTATGCAGGCAGGGGATAGGGCAAGCGGGGGGAGCGCTGTCTAAAAAATTCACACGGTGCAAAGACAAGGTAATACAGATACACACCGATGAACAGGAAGGTTGGCGCTGTAAAAAGACAGTTAAAGCACAGTGCACAGTAAGTCCTTTAAAAGAGGGGGGGAGGGGACTTCCGGTGGCGCCATGGAGCAGTGAGAGGCGCATCATTCAGATCCATTCCTGACAATGCATTAAAAGCGTTATAAAGCCTTAAAAAAAAGACGGGACCGATCTAAAAATACTCATCGGGGATGCCTGACGTCGCTTAAGTGACGTAATCAGAAATCGCTGCAAAATAACGGGGAATAATGGCACTTTTAAATGAGTAAAAGGACCTCACCCAAACGACCCACTTCAAGACCTCTGACCAGATTGCTTGTTAGGGAGCTGGGAAAAACACCATAAACAACTCCAGAAGGGTCTGAAGAAGAAATTGAATGTCGAAGATTCATTGCTGAAATGGAAGAAAAGGTAAAAGAACAGGAGCAGTCTTTAAGAGCAGGTATGTCAAAAGACTGCTGATATGTTACATAAGGAGATTTCCGAACTGGCTACAAGTATGCAGCTCGGGAATACGCAAGTTATTGAGACATTTGGTACTCTAAAACAACGTATTGAGGACGTAGAGACCGAGTTAAAAGCAGAAATTGAACGGGTTGAAGATGATTATAATGAAAAGTTGGAGCCTATTATCACTACTTCTGCAGAACACAGCACTGCTATTAAAGATCTGGAAACTGCGATGAAGGAAATGTCTGAAGTGATGAAGAGAATGAAAGAAGATCAAGACCGAGTTTCTGGACCGAATGAGAATGACCGACAAATGTCTCGACCTCGAAGCTCAGTCAAGACGGCAATATTTAAGGATAGTTGGAGTGAGAGAAGGAAAGGAGACTGGAATGGACCCCCGGGAGTTCACTGCCAACTTACTTAAACAAGAATTCAAGCTGTCTGAAAACCCGAAAGTAGATGTTGCACACCGAGTTCAGAGGGCACATTCGAGGCCAGGAGCCCCACCAAGACAGATTATAGTGAAACTTCACGACATAGCAGCTCTTGAAGACATTATGAAAAAGATTCCATTCGCAAAAAATCTGATGTTTGATGGTGAAATCGTACGATTCTTTAGAGACTACCCAGCTGATGTGGCTAAGAAACGTGCCCTTTTTACAAAGACAAGACTGATCCTGAAAGGAATTCCGATCTTAAGATATGGGATAATCTATCCTGCAAAAATGAGGATCACATATAATGATTTGGAGCGTTTCTTTATTGATCCAGAAGAAGCATTTAAATACGCACAAGAGCTAACAAAGGATATTAAAGGATAAGTAAAATATCACGGTTGTCTGGAGGTTTAATTTTTATCTGGAGAGGGGAAACTGAGAAAATATGACTTTTTAAATAAATATAAGCACAAATGTCCTCGATAAGATGGCCGAAGAAGTTACATGCGGTGAAATCTAGACACATTATCGACTTTGGAATGTAAAATCAAGGACAAACTTTTTTTGAACGAAAGATTTAAAAAAATGGAGTTACACGCACAGAAAAATTAAAATAATTGGAGCTGAACGTAATAATTCATGAATAAAAATATATCAATAATTATATACTAACACATAAATAACTGGACTAACTCGCGTATACTAATTTAAAAAGTACTAGCATAACCGAATAATGATGCAATTTTCCGGTTATTTTTAAAGTCAATAATGAACATGCTGTAGATTTATAATTGCCAGTTAAATCCGTTGGATTATTATACTAATATACTAATATACTAAAATATGTGTAATCGATTATGGAAGACAAATTCCCAGTTACTCTCAAGATAAACTAACAAGGAATTAAGCTGGAAGGGAGTGAAAAAGTTGGCAGATACCCAAGATTTTAATTTTGGTTAACCCCTTCCAACCCGCAGTTTCTTACTTAAATATACTGGGCTTTCTCTGCTAAGTTAAATACAGTAATTGTTAGTAAATAGTAAATACTTGTCCAGTTGAAGATTTTAGTAGAACTACATTTTCTCTGTATTACCCGGTTTTGAATTGTTTCTTCCGTGTTCAAGGGAATGGAGCCAAATGTAACTTAACACCTACGGAAGGTTTCAAGAATTTTTCTCCCACCATTTGGTGGTTTTTTTCTTGCAGTATTTTTTGTTTTAAATACTGTTTTATCACAATTTTTATGTTATTTAGCGATTTTTATGATTACTGGAGAGATACACTCTACTCCACTCACCATGGTAAATATTTATGCTCCTAATTTTGATAATCTGCAATTTTTTAATAAAATCCTGAATATAATTTCTGAGCACAACTACCTTTATTATCAATTATCTGTGATAATTGAGGGAGATTTCAATTGCATTCTGGATCAATACCTGGATTAATCTGCCCTACAAAAGAGACATAATATAAAATCAAAATCCAGTGAACTTTTAAATACATACATAAAGAACACAAATATAACAGATGTATGGAGGATTGCAAACCCAGCCGGAAGGGAATATTCCTTTTATTCATCAGTACATAAAACCCACACACGTATTGACTACTTCCTAGTGGACACAAAATTAATTCCCTTTACAACTAATCCTAAATATCATAATAGTGTCATCTCTGATCACTCTCTGTTAACCTTCTTCCTAAAACTAGAAGGAATGTTCAACAAAAAATCGTTTTGGAGGTGCAATCCCCAAATTTTAAACAAACCGAACGGTTATATATACATAAAACAACAGATGGAACTTTTCTTTGAGACTAACGATACCCCTGTGGCGTCAGCTTAAACACGGGCCACTTAAGCTCGGACCCTTGTCAGGAGATTCGAGGGCGGGCACTTGACATCATGGACAAAGGGAGTGTCCTGGTACATAAGCTCTCTCACCACGAAACCCAAAAGGAGTTTAACGGTAGCTCAGCCTGAGGGAACAACCTCGCTCAGCTACAACAACACATTAATATAGTTAGAGCACCCACGTAACGTGTGACTGCCGATTAAAGAACCGCTTGCACCAACCCGACGTCTCTTCTTTATTCGCCACGTATGGTGCCGCTACACCCCAGACATCTCACCCTATTATGGGAACCCTTTAAGGCGTTTATCAGAGGTTCTATTATTTCATACCAAGCTTTTCAAAATAAAAAGAATAGGACGGAACAATTGCAACTAGAAAAACAAATTAGACAACTTGATTTAGAAAATGCTAATGATCCAACTATAGATAAACACAACAAGATAGCAATATTGAAATTTAAACTAAACCGAATTTTATCTGCAAGAGTCATTAGATTATTTCAAATTACAAAAAAGGAAAATTTCGAATTTGACGATAAGCCACACAAACTCTGGCACGTCAGCTGAAAAAAGTGGAAAAGGATCATACTATTCTAAAAATCAATTCAGATAAAGGTGAAGTGTTAATGCTGCCTAAAAACATTAATTAAAAAATTGCCAATTTAATCAAAATTTAAATACATCCAAAACAACAACATACAACAATAAATGTATAAACTTTCTGGACAACTGCAATCTCCCAAAACTTAATCCGTTGGAACAAGAGGAATTAGGAGCAAAGAAATAGACGAGACAATAAGTTCACTGAAGAATGGTAAAACTCCGGGACCAGATGGATTCAGTAATTAATTTTATAAAAGATTTTACAAGGTAATTTCACCACGTTTACACAAGCTTTACACATATGCATTTAAAGAACAGACACTACCAGAAACACAAGCAGATTCAACTATTACACTCATACCCAAAAAAGATAAAGACCTAGAAGACCCTGGTTCATACAGAGCTATTGCATTATTAAATACAGATCAGAAAAAACTAGCGAAAACTCTGGCAATTAGGAAGATTAAGTAAATACGTTAGTAAATTAATACATGCGGATCAAACGGGGTTTATACCCAAGAGACATTCATTTAATAACCTGAGACGTCTTTTTAATATAATGTATTCACACAAAATTGAAGAAGACTTATCAATTATTTCATTAGATGCAGAAAAAGTATTTGACCAAGTAGAATGGGAATACCTCTTCACAGTACTGAAAAAATTTCAGATGGGAGTGAACTTTATTTCTTGGATAAAATTACTATATGACAGGCCGTCTGCTAGAATATTGACAAACCACATACTTTCTCCGAAATTTCACTTATCCACGGGCAATAGACAGGGTTGTGCATTATCACCCCTGCTATTTGCTCTTGCGATAGAGCCCTTAGCGGAAAGTATAAGAAGGCATCCGAATATTCACGGTTACAATACTAAACATTCCAAAAATAAAATATCATTATATGCAGATGACGTATTATTATACATTACAAAATCTCAAGTTAGTATACCAAATATATTAAATCTAATAGAGGAATTCGGTTTTTTCTCAAGATAACGAATAAACTGGATTAAAAGTGAAATCATGGCGATAAAACCCCAAGAGTTGACACACCTTTTAAAATTTCCTTTTAGAATTGCTACAGAAAAATTTAAATACTTGGGTATCCAAGTAACTAGAAAATATTATTCTTTATTCAATGCAAACTTCCTGCCTTTAGTTGCTAAATTAAACGCTTTGATTCAATTCTGGAAAACACTTCCAATGTCTCTAATAGGCAGAATAAATGCCATAAAAATTATTTTTCTTGCACAAATCCTCTACTTATTTCAATCAATACCGATATATCCACCTTTTTTTTTTTTTTAAACTTGATTCCCACATTACAAATTTTATTTGGGATTATAAATCACACAGAATTCATAGACGACATTTATGTAAACCCAAATAATTTGGTGGACTGGCGCTCCCTAATTTATTGTACTATTACTGGGCAGTGAATATTAAAAATGTAATTCACTGGCTGGACAATTCAGGTCAACAGGTAGAGTGGTTAGTAACGGAGAGAGAGGATTGTTCGCCTTTTAACATAGGCGCGATCCTTCTCTCCCCAATAAAGTTGAAGAATACAATATACAAGAAAAACCCGATTATTCATAACACTTTACAAATTTGGAAACAAGCAAAACTTATTCTTAAAATAAGAAATCTATCTCTTTTTTCTCCAATAGCTAATAATCCATCGTTCAAACCATCTACTATAGATAAAATGTTGATTCATTGGGAAAGACTAGGAATTAAAAAGGTTGGAGATTTGTACAAAATGGGAAACCTTTCATCATTTCAGAATTTACAATCAAAATACAATCTGAAAGGTAATCATTATTTTAGATATCTTCAAATTCGAGATTATTTGAAAACATATACTCACGAATATCAAACTCTGCTGCCAGGTATATTAGATGAAGGTATGAATAGAAACGCGGAGTCAAATAATTTAATATCATACTTGTACAATACTATTTTAAATATATAAATTCCATCGTCAGTAATTAGAAGAGAGTGGGAACAGGAATTAAGCTTAAAAATTCCCAAAGACAGATGGGAAAAATATATTTTATATGTACATAATTGTTCGATTAATGTAAGACATATTCTAATCCAATTTAAAATACTACATGGACTATATTACTCAAAAACTAAACTGAACAAAATGTTCCCAAATGTATCTCCCATCTGCGACAAATGTTTATCTCAAGAAGCGACTATAACACACTCATTCGCCTCTTGTAACAAACTCCATAAATTTTGGAAAGAAATATTTGAAATCTTCTCAAAATTATTAAAAACAAAACTGGACCCAATACAGAATTGATTTTTTTGGAACAACAGGTGCCTGCTCTGAGCTATCAATATTTCAAAGATGTTTCCTTAATTACGGCCTGATAATGGCAAAAGAACTTATACTTAAATTTTGGAAAAATGCATCCACCCCAACGCTTAAAATGTGGATCACTTGCATGTCTGAGACGATACATCTTGAAGATATGAGACTCGTCTTAGCAGGAAAACCAGAGCAATTTTTAAAGATATGGTCTCCTTTCATTGATTCCCTAAAATTATAGTATGGTGCAACACAACTCTGGAATTAAACCGACTCACAAACAGGGTGATGAGGGTGGTGAGAAATGCAGCAGGTATATCAACACGTAATGGTCCCTTTTTTCTTTTTCTTCTTCTTCATTCTTTTTATTCTTCTATAAGCTTTTACTCGTTCACTCCTGGACTGCACTATCTGGTAGTCTTGGGGTTTACACATTGCTATTTCTTTCAGTTTCTCTTTTTCTCACTCTTTCTCTCTTGTTCTACTTCTTTCTTGTTAAATTTGAAATAGAAAAGGTACATTAAATGTATTTTGTCATATGCCGCGGTTTATACTACTGTACATTGCTTCTAATAAAAATACAAATAAAAAATAATAATAATAAAAGAGGGGGGGAGTGGGAGGGGGGGAGAAGGGAAGAAGGAGTGGAGAGACAACTTTTAAGAAGCCAGAGATACATGGCTATAAAGCACGGTGGACATTTAACATTACTGGTCAGTTATCCTTGGTTCTGAAAACTACTGCTTACCTTTTTTTCCCCCAATGAGCCAATGAAATTCACAGGTCAGCACCAGCTGCAACCTGCGATAGTCTCCTGCAGTCGCCTATGTGAGACAGGCCCATTAATACCACATTGACAACATTTGAGCTTGAGATTCTACCCAGGTCTAAATTTAAAAACTGAAAAGTTGACTCTGTTTTACTTCCCACTGAGTACTTCCAGCAATTTCTGTCTTATTTTACATTTGCAACAAAAGTTTTTTTAATTCCACCATGGTCACTGGAGCTGTGAGGCAGCTGCACTAACTGCTGTATCACTGTGCAGCCCAGTCAAACCCAGATTTGCCTGCCTCTCCTCTCTGCTCTTCTCCCTAGGTTCTGGGCTCCTCAGAACATCTAATTAAAAAAAAGCTATTTCTGGCATGAGAGCTTAATCATGAGTGTAACCAAGTTAGTTCATATTGGCCGCATGATCAACAGGGGTGGTGAGGATGCACAAGAGGTCTGAATTGGAGAAACTCAGCTTTTGTAGTAGCGTATCAAATACAACAACAAAATAAGTAGGAGCAGGAGTAGACCACCAGGCCCCTCAAGCATGTCCCACCATTCAAGATGATTATGGCTGATTGTGCCTGCCTCAGCTCCTGCTCTGTGCCAGTTCCCAATAACCCTCAACTCTTATTTCTCATACTTATCTATCTCCACCTTAAAGGGATGGGAGATTGCAACCTTCACATGGTCCACCCTCTTTTGACTAATGCAATCAACCCAATGTGCACAAACAAATAGTGTTTTGTTAGGCATTGCACGCCATACGCAAGAAGAAGTCCACCTTAAATCTTTCTAATGACTTATCCTCCACCATCCTCTGAGGTAGAGAACTCAGACTCTTTAGAGTCATAATCCTCTGAGAGAAATTTCTACGCCCCATACTTTTAAATGCCTAGCCCCTTATTTTGCACCTATCATCCACTTCTTTGTGAATCTCCATCTAGTGAAAATAGCTCCATTACTACCCTGTTAACTCACCTTGGGGGTCTAGTGTGTTTCAGTAAATTGCCTCCTATTATTACCAAACCCAAGGAGTCTAGCCAGTCTTGAGAGGAGACTTACCCGTTCCCCCAACGCAACCCGTTCCCCCTACGCAATATTCCACCACTCACTCATAACCCCTAATTGCACAGGCGTGGCTCATTTCCCCTCATCCTTGAGCACTCCCTCCCCCTCCTCTCCTGTGAGGGAGGGGAGAAGTGGGGTGGTTGTGGGGTGGGGGAGGTGTGTGTGGGCGGGGGGGGGGTGGGTGTGTGTGTGGGCGGGGGGATGTGGGGGGAGGGGTGTGTGGGCATTGGATCAGACATTCAACCAATCAGAAATTGGTACACTCGCAGTACAGGAGAACAGTGAGTGAACTGGCGAAAAATCGTAGCACTATCGCAAACTGTTTTTGCGCAATTAGAAAGACCACCAAACCGGAAGATAACAAGAACAGAGTTTTAATTATGTATAGATATTATTGGAGGTTGCAAAGGCAAAGGACCCATGGAAAGTACTGATAACCGTTCAACTGTGCAATTAAAACTAGTTACCGTATATCCCGAAGATGAAGACGCACCCCCATTTTGAGATACTACATTTTGAAAAAAGGTGGCGGGACAGGATCAAGGGTTTGGTTTAGTCAGTAGAAAGGAAGATGTGAAACTTCTTCAAGGAGGCAATCTGGACCCGGGAGCCTCCATCTTCGCCTGCCCCACAATGTGATGTGCAGTTCAGGTCTGAGGGACGGGGACTTCCTGCCTCAAGGAGATCACATAATGGGGAGAGAGAGAGAAAGAGAGAGAGAGAGAGACCGGTCTGGCTGTAGCACCCAGGTCGCCTGTGTGCCCCGGGATTGGCTCCCAGGTCGCAAAAACTAATTGACATAATACACCTGCGGGCCGGATGAGTTTGGGTTACGTGCCAGATCTGGGTCGTAGGTTGCCGACCTCTGTGTTAGGCCTTATTGTGTCCCCCCCATGTTTTAAAAATGATTTAGCCCAAGTCTATCTTTCTGGGCTAACAAGCTAACCTTTGGCCTCCAAGACACAGGTAAATTTTCGGGCCATAGTTTAGGGTAAAAAATAGTGTCTTCATTGCTGGGAAATACAGTAATTGCATATACATTTTTAAAAATCATGATTGATCTTACAGTCGTTCAACAACCTGCTCATGAATTAGAGCAGAATTTTGATGGAATTGTTTACGTTTTCTCACCACTAATTAATTGCCAGACGTTCAATGCATTTTTATCAGCTAAGCATTTTGACATTAACCAAAACTTGGCTATTTTCTGGATGCATGTATAGATTTTCAAGTGCTTCATAGGCACATTGATCTGAGGAAATGCCAATTTTAAGGGTGTAGTTTAAAGTCTCAAAAATAGTAACTACTTTTAATGATTTATCCACATTCTGGAATTGCTTTTATTGTGTTCTGAAATAGACAACATTAAAAAGAAAAGGCAACTATTGGGACTATCCTAATACAACAGTGGAATTAGTTTGAAAGATGCAGTAACATTAAATGCCGCTGATAATTTCATGTTATCAATATTTTGTGGAAAGTAATGTTTGATCTTTCCTGTGATATAATACATAAGCAATTATATTTTGTTATTAAAGCAGTTAAAAGCTTGTTTTCTAATCCTTTATACATTTTAGAACACAAAGTAATGTTCGCCCTATATCTGAATTGTTTGGTTCTTCAGAATTTATCAGATTTGTGTTACATTTGTCATTTCAGTATATTTCATGTATTTGGCAAATGTTCGGATAGTTGGCACTGATGGTCTGCTTCTGTGTATAATTTTTGCAGGTTCCGCAAGTCAACTGACAGTTACATTAAGGATTAAACAGCAGGAACAAAGATAACAAAGCTGATTTGTTGATTTGTTTTCAAGTGATAAAGAGTGACAAGGATGAATATGAAAGAAAAGAACAATTCATGAATGAAGAATACTGTAGTGAGAAGGTCAAAAGTACTTTTGATCTGCCAAGTTGGCTGAGGAAAAAACATTTATCAATATGTTCTGTTTCACACGGCTCTTTTACTAACAAATTATCAAAGAAATAAGTACATTATCAACGTGAAGTTTTTATGTTTCTAGTCTAAAAATACAAAAACGTATTTGACATCTATTCATCACAGACAATTGATTAAATGGCTTGGTAATAATTTAAAGTGACTGCAAGAGAGATTGAAGATGACTTCCTCGGTTATTAACAGCATGTTCAGCACTGACAAAGAGGGCAACAAACAGGAAAAAAAGAATAACAATGATCAGCCAATGGGAACAGATGGAGACAGTAATGCAAACCAAATAGTATCCCAGACTCCTACAATAGAAGAAAAGGAAAAGATAAATAATCTAACAGCAGACAATATGAATGAACAACGTCAGGTGCCACAGATTATACTGTTGCCAAATGAATTTCTGGATGTTTCTTTGAATAAAGATGGGGCACCTCAAGCAACCGATGTTCGAGGTGAAATTGGAAAAAGTACCAACCTGGAGTTCACAGAACATCATCTCCCCACCATAATTGAAAGTGCAGAACTCAGACAAACCGAAGCAACCATGCACCATGAGAAAGCTTGTAGTTCACAGTGTCTTAACAAGGAAAATTGGGAATATGCACCAGGTGAAGCTGCCGGTGTTCCTCAAATTGAAAAGGATTGTTATTCTACAGGAAATAATAGTTATGCAGCTGACGCTGCTGTTGAACTACAGCAGCCAAAAACAGATGTTGCAGACAAAATTGAAAAAAATCATTTCAAACATTTGTCATTTAAGGACTCTTCTTCCACCAATTCTCTAGAAAAACCTAATGAAAAGCAGACATCACCAGAAAGAGTTATTGGGTGTTTATCTGAGGATGTCTCAATGATTAGTTGTTGCGCTGAGTCATTGAATTTTCAAGAATTCTACATGGATGCCAATAGTACGTATAATTCACAGCATTCACCAGCCTATCTGGTCAGAGCCATGTCTCCATCTGATCCACTTGACTTGTCCTCAGATGTATTTAATTCTAACTCGCCTACCTCAAAAAATATGAATTCAGTCCTAGAGACCCAAACAAATGTAGAAAGACAATCTGACTTCAAAAGCATGATTCAGTGTGAAAGGATAGAATCTGCTATGTGTTCAGATGGCAAACTGCTGGTGCCCATTAATAAATCGGAAGTCCAGGCAAACCTAAATGCATTATCCAACCAATATAACATAAATACTGATTACAGTTGTCATTCTGTGAGTAACTGGCAGGAAACAGCTGAATCTTTGCAGAACGTTCAAAACAAGAGAGATATTTTTAAGCGAATTGGGAGTACAGACCCTCGTGATGTTAGTCAACAATCACCTCCATTGGAAACCGAAGTGGAAATGCAGCTGAATGATCTACAAGACTGCACAACAGGGCAATACGTTAAGAGCCCTCAAGAACACCTATTAGAAACTTCTGCCAAAGGCTGCTCAGTATTTGAAAACACTGCCTCCGTATTGTTGAGTCAGGTTTGTAAAGAAGGAAAGCAGGCTGAATATGGTGCCCAGCATTTCATTGGGCCAACTGAACAACTTGGAAGTTTTTTTTCAAATGTTAGTAATGATTTGACTGGCATGGATTCTACTAATTTTGGAGCTACATGTGAGGCAGAAAACTATGTTGAAATTGTTAAGCTACCATGCACAGGAACTGATATATTTTCTAAGCAAGAATTTAACAGCCATTTTGATATCTTTGAAATCAATGTGATCGGAAGTGAAGACACAAAGCACTCTTTAGAGACTGATGGCAGTCTACTAAAACATGAAACAGATCAAGTGAAAAGCATGACTAAAATGACAGAAAAGAAAGATTCTGATGAGTTGAAAATCACAGAGTCTGGCAAATCAAAGCAACATATTTCTGAGTCAGGTTCAGTTATAGATGAGGCAGCATTGTTGACATCAAAAGATGAAATTGGTCAGCATAGTGATGAAACTTCCACAAGAAAGACAGAAAGACCAATTCAACAGAAAGTGAATGAAATAAATAGTAATTTAATCATAACTCGGGAAAGTGTGCCACAAAGTGTTTCTGCAGACCATCAGCCTACTGAAAGCCTACAGGTGGTCTCAAAGGGTTCATATTCCACTCTTAGTACTTGCCCACAGTTTCAACAGATGATAAGTATGCAAGTCACTGATCATGCCCCAAATTCTGCTTTTGAACAGCTCTCATTACTACATGCTAGAAAATTGCCAGAACCTGTGCCTATCCCTCTTTCAGGGAATATGCAGTCATTAAATTCATTCTCTAAAGTTCTTGATAAAGCTGTTTATAATAGCGGAATCCCAAAGCCAATTATACAGTATCCCAGGACTGTGCTAACACACAAAGAAGAAGCAGAAATGAATAACCAGCCCAAGTATGAAGGGGCAACTGAAGCTAAACTCATTCCAAAGCCCAAATATGTGAGACCGAAAATAATAACATATATTCGAAAACCAATTCAGGTGAAACCACTTGATATTATGCACAATGACATGGGACAGTCGTCAAAACTTTCAACAAGGTCTGAATCAATTGCTAAACCCTCCGTTTTAAAAGAAATCAAGACATGTGAAAATAAACCTCTCTCAGTGCTCAATGTTCCTGGTTCTTCTCACGACAGATATAAACCAGAATTACAAAGAACTAAGATATATACAACCGGATTGATGGTATCTGGAATTAAACCACCTGGTCGGAAAACTTTTCCCAGGATGATCCCTACTTCCGGTGAGATCACATTGAAGAAATCTACTGAAACATGTATAGAGGAGAGCATTTCTGAGGTAAGAACAATATTTAACATTTTGGATATATGTGTTTGAGGTCCATATTGACAAATTAAACTTAGTTAGCATACTCAAAAAAATACAAAGTGCTGGAGTAACTCAACGGATTAGGTGGCATGTCTGGAGAACATGGATAGGTGACGTTTCGGATCCAGCCCCTTCTTCAGATTGGTTGTTGGGGGGGAAGAAAGCTTGATAAGCCGAGAGGCAGGACAAAGTGTGGCAGGCCATAGGATTACATAACAAGGGCCTGCCACACTTTGTCCTGCTTTTCCCATTTTCCAGTTTTCTTCTAACCCCTACAGTCAGTCTAAAGAAGGTTCTCGACCCAAAACATCGTGTATCCATGTTCTCCAGAGATGCTGTTCGACCTGTTGAGTTACTCCAGTACTTTGTGCTCTTTTGTGAATCTGCAATTCTTTGTTTCTACATTTTGGTTAGTATACTGTTTTCCCATGCAGATTTCATATTCGAGAGACAGTGGATGTTATTTATTTACATTTTAACATCTTGATACATGAAAAAAGTACAGCAAAAGCTTCATTTGAGTGGGATAACTAATTGAAGCAATTCATCTTTGCCTTTTCCCTTTTTTTTAACAAAGTTTCACAATCGCCATATTTCCATCCTCTCACAATGTCTGTAGCATGAGAGGATTGAAAAATGACAGTGAGAATCCATCTCATTCCTCCCTTGGTAGGTTAAAGTGAATGGGATATAGTTGATCAGGATTTTGTAGTTTAACTACTTAGAGAAAGTAAGGCCCCTTAATATAGCCCCAGAAAAGAGATGATTTCCAAAGCTGAGTGTTTTTTCTTCATAATATCAATATCTTTATCACTCCTCTCTTTTATTAAGCCAGATGCAAAGTATTTATTAAAAACTATGCCTGCATCTCCCAACTTCACACAAACTTTTTTTAATGGGCTGTCCTATCTTTTGATCTTCTCTTTCCTTTCATGTCTTTAAATCATCTTTGAATTTTACGGTCAATTTACTATACTCATACCTTCTGCGTCCTATTTTGTCTTTTACCTTTGTGAAAACGCTCACAGATTCTCATCCCTTGTCAAGCTGGCAAAAGTGGCTGGGTCTCAATTTACAAGACTTTGTATGGCAGCAGGATCTTACTTGACAAAAGCAAGCCAGTAAATGGGCCAGTAAAACTACTGAGAACACATTTAACGACTGCTAAGCCATACTCTCAGCCTAGACATTTGTCAAAGCTATCAGAATGCTTTAAAATGCCTAATATTCTTAAGCATCCAAAGATTATTAAAATTGAAATAAGCAAATTAAAAAAATATTATACATTTTAAAAGGAATAAGAAATATAGAACAATAAGAAATAAATAGTAATAAAAAGAACAATAAATCAGCTAATAACATGTAAACATTTTCAAATAATTTTGAACAGTTACAGCAAATGCAGGTAATTAATGTAACTTATTCTTATTAACTTCCCGGAAGAAGGGCCCTGGCACGAAAAACATCACTCACTCATGTGTTTCAGAGATGCTGTCTGACCCATGGAGTTACTCCAGCATTGTGTGTCTTTTATTTACTTTTTTCCTTATACCAGAAGAGCTGATTTGAATCAAATTTACTTGGGCATCCACTGCTAGGTTTAACTTGGCACAGAGTCTATGAGCGAATTCTCCACACAAGTGCTGGGGAATATCAGCAAATTCACACTCCAAATGGTAGACTTAATGACAGATTTGCCATAGGAACCTGTCAACAAGATTGAAAATTCTGTATTTGGTGCAAATACACTGGCCCGCAGACTTACTGGTGTTTATATGAGTATAAACATGAGCAGTAGGATTCAGTGCAAAGTTTCCTAACAGTAAGAATGATGGCTGCACAATATTAAATATGTGAGTAATTGAAATAGTTGACATAGTAAAGCAGGAACTGGAGGGAATCACCCCCCTCCTAAAAATAAAATACTGCATGTGTTGGAAAGCTGAAAGCAATCAGCAGGTCATTCAGCAGCAGAACAGTTAACAAAACCAAAGTGAGTTCTGAAGAAGGGCAATATCCAAACTTTTATATTTCCTTTCGTTCTGCAGATGCTGCCCACTTTGCAGAATATTTGAAGGGTTTTCTAAGTGTTTTTTTAATGATGACGAGTTAATTGCTTGTTTTTAAGTAGGCCCATTTCACGATTTTTTAGATTCAGTAATTATTTATTACCATATCACTGCCATGTCTCTGTGCCATGGTTTTGAAGGAATGCTCTAAATTTTCTCGGGGCAATTGAAACCACAATCAAGAAACTATAAGAGAATAAAAAGAAAAATAATCCTGCAAATACTGGAAATGTTATGGGTATTCCTGGTCATTGTGCAATTTCAGTCCATTTGCCTCTTCAGCATTTCCAAAGGTTTAAGAGCAGTGGTCATTGGAAGTTCTCTGCAACAGCATCCTGCTGTCCCCATACATTCAGACAGTATACTTAAATAACAATGTGGTATTAAGGCCCCACAAATCAGTTAATATAGTTGATTCAATCTCAACCCATATCATATCATATATTAAAGTGTTCCCCCATCATAGAGGCTAAAGTCCATATTTATAAACGTTACATTCATAATTTTGTTTCTGAGTTTTTGTCTGAACATCAGTATAAGATATGATTTACTTTTTAATGAACTAGAGGGTTTTGCTGTGAATATATTCTGAATTTACGTATCTGAGAAATGCCACAGACATAACAACTCTCCTGCAGTTTCCTTAAAGTATTCAAAAAGTGTATCATTTGACCCAGAAGTGTTAAGATTCGCCTACATAATTGAAGAAAAGTATTTTGGGGAAGGACAATTCGTCCAAAGTTAAAAGCATAATTCTATGTGTTGAGAACGATATAAAAAACACTATTAAGTTAGCGTCTGGTTTAAATGTAGGTTGAATCATCTACATTTTCCCGATATTTTCTTGGTAACTATCAATAGTCCAAATTAGATGGTGTATTTTGAAGTGTTCCTCCACATAGAAAAGATTATATTACTGTGCATTAATAAAAATATTTAAAATCCATGGATGAAATTTAAAATGCAATAGTGATCATTCAGTTAACCTATGCAAAACGTTTAGCAGGCATTTAGTTGAGCTGGTAAAATGACCAACATTAAAAAAGCTTAATTGTTATCAAATACCCTGCAACAGCAATTTTGTTTGATCAAAGATTTCTTTATTAAGGGTTTGGTCCTTTGAGATGTATAGTAATTCGCATCTAATGATTAAAGCATGATTACACAGTGAAGGATACCTCTGTAATCTTTTCGAAGGCTGTTGGAGAAAGCACTTAGGAAGATGAGATCAGGTACAAATCACTTTAGCTGTTTTACTGCAGCAAGTAAATAACCTAAACAGCAACAGTTAGCTGCTATATACTGACATAGTGAAGCTATACCGTATATATACTACAGGTAGTAACGTTGATCATTAATAAAATATGAACATGACATTTTTCTTCAGCATGATGATGTTGAGTATTGTTGGTGATGCACTTACCCAGGCAAGTGGAGCATATTCCATTACATTTCTGACTTTGCCCTGTGGATAGCGGAATTGCTTTTAAAAATAAAAAAGTGAGTTACTTGCCACAAGATATCGAGAATCTGACATACTCTTCTTTCATTTAAGTTTCTGAGTGATCGCCCAGAATGATGATGGTGGGTGGTTTAGTGATAGTAATGCTGTTCACTTTCAAGTGTAGATGGTTACATTCTCTTTTGTTGGACCTGGCTATTGCATGATATTTGTATAGATGTGGTATGACACTTCTCAGCCCATGCTTGATTGTTCTTAGGACTTGCTGCTACTTTGGAATTTAACATAGTTCAATCATTAAGGAATAATACACTTTCTGAATTTAGGATGAATGTATTGAGTTGAGAATGACTTCTATGATATTGTGCTGATGGACTCTGCAGCATCGAGCTGGACCTGAAACAATTGGTCTAAACAACCATGACCATCCTCCATCGTGTGAGGTATGACACCATCCATTGATGCTGGTGCCTTAACTTCAGTTTTACCAGAGTTCCTTGAATGAAACTCAAGTCAAATGTTGCTTTAATGTAAAGAGTAGGCATGCTCCCCTGTCCTCTTTGGTTCATGTTTGGCAATAAACAACAGGTGCAGGAGTTGGCTGTTTGCACCGCCATTCAATGTGATCATGGCTGATCATCCACAATCAGTACCCCATTCCTGCCTTTCCCCCATATCACCTGACTCCGCTATCTATAAAAGCTCTATCTAACTCTCTCTTGAAAGCATCCAAAGAACCGGCCTCCTGAGGCAAAGACCTTCTGAGGCAGAGACCTTGACTGTGATGAGATCTGGAATCAAAAAGTCAAGATGAAGCTTAAACTAAGCATCAGTGAGCAGATTACTGGTGATTAAGTGCTACTTGATTGCACCATGAACAGGACGCTGATGATTGTATTCAGCTACCCTTGACATTTAATGGCATTATTACTATCAGCATGTCCTCCACTATCACTGTAGCTTTTGCAATTAATAACATGAGTAGTATAACTGGACAATAGTAAACTGGATTAATTTATCCTGCTTTTTGTGGACTGAGCATGCCTGGATTTTTTGACATTGTCAGCCAAATACAAATCTTGTACTGAAACAGTTTGGATAGAGGTGCACCTAGTATCAGACGCTGCCCTTTGTAGTTAATAGCATTACCATCAAGCCCTCCATTGTTACTGTAGCTTTTGTTTTTATTCAGAGCTCTTATCTTTTTTTTTAAATCATGCTGACTGAATTGAATTGACAGTTTTTGTGATGGTGTGGAAAGGTTGACATAGAAACATAGAAACATAGAAAATAGTTGCAGGAGGAGGCCATTCGGCCCTTCGAGCCAGCACCGCCATTCACTGTGATCATGGCTGATTGTTCCCCATCAATAACCCGTGCCTGCTTTCTCCCCATATCCCTTGACTCCACTAGACCCTAGAGCTCTGTCTAACTCCCTCTTAAATTCATCCAGTGACTTGGCCTCCACTGCCCTCTGTGGCAGGGAATTCCATAAATTCCATAAATTCACAACTCTCTTCTCACCTCAATCTTAAATGACCTCCCCTTTATTCTAAGACTGTGGCCCCTGGTTCTGGACTTGCCCAACATTGGGAACATTTTTCCTGCATCTAGCTTGTCCATTCCTTTTCTAATTTTATATGTTTCTATAAGATTCCCCCTCATCCTTCTAAACTCCAGTGAATACAAGTCTTTTCAATCTTTCCTCATATGACAGTCCCGCCATCCCAGGGATCAATCTCGTGAACCTATGTTGCACTGCCTCAATCACAAGGATGTCCTTCCTCAAATTAGGAGACCAAAACTGTACACAGTACTCCTGATGTGGTCTCACAAGAGCCCTATACAAATGCAGAAGAACCTCTTTACTCCAATACTGAAATCCTCTTGTTATGAAGGCCTACATTCCATTGGCTTTCTTCATTGCCTGCTGTACCTGTAAGCGACCGGTGCACAAAGACACCAAGAGCTCCCTGCACCTCCCCCTTACCTAACCTAACCCCACTGAGATAATAATCTGTCCCCTTGTTTTTGCCGCCAAAGTGGATAACCTCACATTTATCTATATGGCCACGCATCTGCCCACTCTCTCAACCTGTCCAGGTCACCCTGCAACCTCCTAACATCCCCTTCACAGTTCCCACTGCCACCCAGCTTTGTGTCATCCGCAAACTTGCTAGTATTGCTCCAAATTCGCTCTTCCAAATCACTAATATATATGGTAAACAGTTGCGGCCCCAACACTGAGCCTTGCGGCACTCCACTCGCCACTGCCTGCCATTCTGAAAAGGACCCGTTCACTCCTACTCTTTGCTTCTGGTCTGCCAACCAATTTTCTATCCATGTCAACACCCTACCCCCAATACCATGTGCTCTAATTTTAGTCACCAGTCTCCCATGCGGGACCTTATTAAAGGCTTTCTGTAAGTCTAGATACACTACATCCACTGCCACCCTTTCATCCGTTTTACTTGTCACATTCTCAAAAAATTCCAGAGGATTAGTCAAGCATGATTTCCCTTTCATAAATCCATGTTGACTTGGACTAATCCTTTTACTGCTATCCAAATACCCCATTATTACCTCTTTAATAATTGACTCCAGCATCTTTCCCACTACTGTAGTCAGGTTAACTGGTCTGTAATTCCCCGTTTTCTCTCTCGCTCCTTTCTTGAAAAGAGGGATAACATTAGCTATCCTCCAATCCACAGGAACTGATCCTGAATCTATTGAACATTGGAAAATGATCACCAATGCGTCCACTATTTCTGGAGCCACCTCCCTGAGGACCCTGGGATGCAGACCATCAGGCCCAGGGGATTTATCATCCTTCAGTCCCATTAGCCTACCCAATACTCTGTCCTAATGAAAATGTCTTTCAGTTCCTTTACCCCCTTTGATCCTCTGTCCTCCAGTACATCTGGGAGATTGTTTGTGTCTTCCTTAGTGAAGAGTACCTATACAACTCTTCTGCCATTTCCTTGTTGCCAATAATAATTTCACCCGTGTCTGCCTTCAAGTGACCCACATTTGACTTTGCTACTCTTTTTCCCTTAACATATTTAACAAAGCTTTTACTGTCCTTCTTTATACTCCTGGCCAGCTTCCCTTCGTACTTCATCTTTTCAGCCCGTATTGCCCGTTTTGTTTCCTTCTGTTGTCCTATGAAAGCTTCCCAATCCTCTGTATTCCGGCTATTCTTTGGTGTGTTATACATCTTTTCTTTTACTTTTATTCTATCCCTAACTTCTCTTGTCAGCCACGGTTGCCTCCTACTCCACTTAGAATCTTTCTTCCTTTTTGGAATGAAATGATCCTGCGTCTTCCGGATTATGCCCAGAAATTCCTGCCATTGCTGTTCCACCGTCATTCCTGCTAGGATCCCTTTCCAGTCTACCTTGGCCAGCTCCTCTTTCATGCCTTCATAGTCCCCCCTTTGTTCAACTGCATCACTGACACTTTCGATTTAACCTTCTCATTCTCAAATTGCAGATTAAAACTAATCATATTATGATCACTACCTCCAAGCGGTTCCTTTACCTCGAGTTGTCTTATTAAATCTGGTTCATTGGACAACACTAAATCCAGAATTGCCTTTTCTCTGGTCGGCTCCATTACAAGCTCTAAGAATCCATCTCGGAAGCACTCTACAAACTCTCTTTCCTGGGGTCCTGAACAACCTGATTTTCCCAGTCTACCTGCATATTGAAATCCCCAATCACCACAGTAGCATTACCTTTGTTACATGCCAGTTTTAACTGCTGCTGCAACTTATACCCTACATCCTGGCTACTATATGGGGGTCAGTAGATAACACCAATTAATGTCTTCTTGCCTTTACAATTCCTCAACTCAATCCACAGTGACTCTACCTCGTCAGTCCCTATGTCTTACCTCGCAAGGGACTGAATTCCATCCCTCACCAGCAGAGATACCCTCCCTCCTCTGCCCACTTGTCTGTCCTTTCTATAGGATGTATAACCCTGAATATTAAGTCCCCAGGCCCGATCCTCCTGCAGCCACATCTCAGTAATCCCGACAATGTCATATCTACTAACCTCTAACTGAGCCTCAAATCATCTACTTTACTTCTTATACTTTGCGCATTCATATACAATACTTTTAATTCCTTACGCCTCACTTTTCACATCGATCCCTATTACACATTGAGTTTGCTTTCTCTACTACCGCCTCACCTTCATATTTAATCTTTTCCCCCCTTACTGCTTTTTAAGTTGCTTTCTGTTAGTTTTTAAAAGCTTCCCAATTCCCAATTCTCCAGCTTCGAACTAATCTTTTCCATATTATATGCCTTATCTTTTGCTTTTACGCTACCTTTGACTTCCTTTGTCATCCATGGTGGCCTCCCATTCTCCCCTAATATGTTCCTTCCACTTTAGGATGATAAAATCTAGTGTCTCCTGATTACACCCAGAAACATCTGCCTTCGCTGCTCCACCATCATTCTTGCTAGGGTACCCTTGCATTCAACTTTAGCCAGACCCTCCCTCATGCACCTGTAGTTACCTTTACTCAACAGTAATACTAATATACAGAAGATAGCTCTCTTGCAGTTTGTAATGCTTTAATTGTTTTTATTCAGGTCTACTTAATTTTAATCAATTTCTAAAAAAGGTTCTAAGATGTTATGCTTCTCTGTGATTCATGACTACTTCTACCCCAGAAGAATTCTAACCAAACTCAGTTAACAGGTACAAAGGAAGATTATTCAAATTTGCAAGCCTTGCCAAAGATCACAAGACATGCAGCATACATATAATAGGCTCATGGGGTTACCCGTGCACCATTACTGTACTTCATTAATTAAAGCATTTCTAACATTTCTCATATAATAAACAGATAAAACACTAATGCACAACACTTAAATACATCGGCAGTCATTGTGAAATTGGAGAGAGCATGTTTACGATTTCCCAGAATGCATTTCACTAGATAAAGCTCTGCAGTTAATTATTCCGAAAGAGTTGCCAATAGACTCTATTAAGATTTTAAATAGTTCTGTTCTTATCTCAGTCGTGTGGTATTTTGATTTGATCAATTCCTCGATGCAATAGAGAAGCTCAATCGGATTCTAGGTATTCCTTAGCATGTCAAGTATAGTGAATTGCTTTTCACAGAATTCCCCAAAGTCTTTGAGCCTGTCAATCTGTCACCTGCCATCCGACTAATTTCTTATTATCCTCTACTACCAAACTCTCTCATCTTGTTCTACGATATGCCTTTACCTTTCTCCTGTCATTGATTTTGCTTCCTATCTAATAAATGCAAAATGTTCAGACACTTAAATAGAATAGTGACAAACTATTACATTTCATTGTGGTGTTTTCAATTCTCAGATAATAATCCAACTGAAACTTTTACACGTTTCTGAATGAACAGATAAAATTCAATAAACAAAATGCCGGAGGAACTCAGCGGGTCAGTCAGCATCTGTAGAGGGAATGAACAGACCACGTTGATGAATTTGTCAAAAGTGCCATTGTTTTATGCACATGGCAAAAATGAACATTAATTAACTTGTACGTTATTAACTTTCTGTCCTCTCCTAACATATGACATTAAGAATGATTTTGCTTTGGATCAACAATGATTAATTATTCAGCTGGGCTAGTGTTCTCCCCATGCTTTCTTAAGTTTCCTAGAGCAAGCACATTTTACATAAATATATCATCTTGACAGTGAATTATTATCAGCTAATATTTATCATCCATCCTCAACTTGATTACCTCAATTGCTATTAAAGTGTTAATGCCTAAAATAGCATCCTCCCTCAACTAATCATTAGTCATTTCTGCAATGTCTAACCCTGACAGCTCTTTAACATTTTCCCTCTGGTGTCTGAAATTTCTTCCATCTGCATTTAAAACCACCCGTGTAGCAGTGGCAAACCTGCCTGCCAGAATGCTGGTCCCCCACCTGTTCAGATGCAATCCGTCCCTTTTGTACAGTTCTCCCTTATTCCAAAACAGATCCGTGATCTAAGAATCTAAATCCCTGCCCCCTG
Source organism: Raja brachyura (assembly GCA_963514005.1). The sequence continues at coordinate 61,290,880 of OY740786.1, read as the reverse complement.
CACCAGTTCCTCAGCCACACATTCAGGTCCTGTATCTCCCTGTTCCTGCTCTTGCCAGCACGAGGAACTGGAAGCAAACCGGAGATTACCACCCTGGAGGTCCTGCTTTTCAGCATTTTTCCGAGCTCTCTAAAGTCACGCTGCTGAATATTCATCCCCTTCTTTCCGACATCGTTTGTGCCGACATGCACTACCACTTGCACCAGGAAGGCAGCACACCATCCTCGAATCCAGTCTCTTCCTGCAGAAACCCCTGTCCGTACCTCTCACAATGGAGTCTCCAACTACAATGGCGTTGCCTGACGTTGGCCTCTTTGGTTTTGGCTCAACAGCCCTTTTTGCTTCGCAAGCCAGTCCGCTGCCCAGTGTGATAACGTCTTCAGTCCCGACAGCTTCTAAGTGGGTGAACCTGTTCACAAGAGGTACAACACCCAAGGACCTTTGCTTTTAATGTTTCCCTCCCTTTCTCACCGTCACCCACCTTCTCTCTTCCAGTACCTTAGGTGTAACAATCTTACTGTAGGACTTGTCGAGGAGCGACTCAGTTTCTCGGACGAACCTGAGGTCATCCACTTGCTTCTCCAGTTCCCCAACACGGTCCTTCAGGAGCTGTACCTGGATGCACTTGTCACATTTGTAGCAGCCAGAGGCACCAACAGTGTCCTTGACCTCCCACGTACTGCAAGCATCACACTGAATCAGCTTGCTTGACATCTCCTTCTTTCGTCTCTCCCTCTCCAGCGTTTTGCGTAGCCTCCTCTCCTCAGCCTCCTCGCCGAAGATTGTTGACATTGTTGACATTGGTCAGAATGAAAGATCATTCATTATTGTTTCTGGCTGACAATAGTTGCAAATACATTACCTTATCTTTGCCATCATTGTGTGGATAAGTCAAGCTTCAGCACTTTATCTGATCTATTGTTTGTGTTTAAGAAAGAACTGCAGATGCTGGAAAAAACGAAGGTAGACAAAAATGATGGAGAAACTCAGCAGGTGAGGCAGCATCTATGGAGCGAATGAATAGGTGACGTTTCGGGTCGAGGCCCTTCTTCAGACTGTTGTGGGGGTGGGGGGGGGGGGGGGGCGGGAAGGGGTGGAGACAGTAGGCTGTGGGAGAGCTGGGAAGGGGAGGGGAAGGAGGGAGAAAGCAAGGACTACCTGAAATTGGATAAGTCAATGTGCATACCGCTGGGGTGTAAACTACCTAAGCGAAATATGAGGTGCAGCTCCTCCAATTTGCGGTGGGCCTCACTCTGACCATGGAGGCCCTGGACAGAAAGGTCTGATTCAGAATGGGAGGCGGAGTTGAAGTGCTGAGCCACCGGGAGATCAGGTTGGTTAATGCGAACTGTGCGAAGGTGTTGGGCGAAGCGATCGCCAAGTTTATGTTGGTCTGTAAGATCTTTATAGTGCAGTTGCTATTTGCCGAGCCTAAAGATTCCCCAGGTGGGCACATCTTTTTGAGATCTACCCAGTGCATTTTCTAACATGCCTTTTCACAATTACTTACTTACACTGAAGGAAGCTAATCAGCACCTCAGGTCCAAGCTACACCCTTCAGTACCATTAACCCTCTCCTTATTTCCCTGTAGTCGTGTATGTGTTGGAAAGAACTGCAGATGCTGGTTTAAATCGAAGGTAATACCTCCTGCACCCATACAGAACTCACTGATTTCATCAACTTCATGACTAATTTCCATCCTGCACTCCAATTCACTTGGTCCATCTCTGACATTTCCCTACCATTTCCAGATCTCACCGTCTCCATCACAGACGACAGATTGTTGACTGACATCTATCACAAACCCACTGACTCCCATAGCTATCTAGACTGCACTTCTTCCCACCCTACTTCCTGTAAAGACTCTATCCCCTAATCCCAAGTCCTCCGTCTATGCTGCGTTTGGGCCCAGGATGAGGTTTTCCATACTAGGTCATTGGAGATGTCCTCATTCTTTCGCGAACAGGGGTTCCACTCTTCCATTATAGATGAGTCTCTCACTAGGGTCTCATCGATATCCCGCAGTTCCACTCTTGCTCTCCCTCCCACCATTTCCAACAAGGACAGTCCCCCTTGCCCTCACCTTCCACCCCATCAACTGTCACATACAGCACATAATCCTCCAACATTTTCGCCACCTCCAATGGGATCCCACTACTAGCCACATCTTCCCAACTCCACCCCTTTCTGCTTTCCACAGAGACTGTTCCCCCCGCAACTCCCTGGTCAACTCATCCCTTCCCACCCAACCCATCGCTTCCCACCCAACCCATCGCTTCCCCAGGTACTTCCCCCTTCAATCGCAGGAGATGCAACACCTCCCCCCTCAACATGTAAGGACCCCAACAGTCTTTTCAGGTGAGGTAGAGGTTCAGTTGTACCTCCTCTAACCTTATCTACTGTATCCGCTGTTCCAGGTGTGGACTCCTGTATATCGGCAAGACCAAGCACAGGCTCAGCGATCGTTTCGCTGAACTACTCCGCACAGTCTGACTAAACCTACCTAATCTCCCGGTTGCTCAACATTTTAACTCCCCCTACCATTCCCACGCTGATCTTTCTGTCCTGGGCATCCTCCATTGTCAGAGTGAGCGGAAATTGGAGGAACAGCACCTCATATTTTCCTTGGGTAGCTTGAACCCCAGCTATATGAACATTGATTTCTCTAACTTACCCGTTGCTTTCCCTCTCTCTCTATCCCCTCCCCCTTCCCAGCTCTCCTTCAGTCTTACTGTCTCCGACTACATTTTATTTCTGTACCACCCACTCCCCTGACATCAGTCTGAAGAAGGGTCTTGACCCGAAACGTCACCCATTCCTTTTCTCCAGAGATGCTGCCTGTCCCACTGAGTTACTCCAGTATTTTGTGTGTACAGTCGTATGTGCCCTTCATTCTCCTTTGCGTCTTTTGCCATTTACCTATCCTCGGAGTAATTCACGATAGCTTTTAAATCTATTGAATGTATAATTGCAGAAATGTTTTGGGCTGGAGGAGCTAACTGAAGAAACTCACACATGTGGGGAATGCACAAACTCCGCTCAGAGAATACTCAATGTCAAGATCAAACTTGTGCCCTGGAATTTTGAAGCACTAACTGCCATGCCACCATGCCACCCTTAAAAAAAGAGTTGATTTTCTGAGGGAGGGATGCGCCGGGCCATGAGATTATATATTGTGAAAGAATAGAATATTCCAGTGATGGCTTCCTTTGCGGATGCCCTGTTTAGCATAGGTGTAATCAAGACAAGATTCCCATGCCCACATTTGACTAGATGCTGTGAGACTTTGTGGAGTCAGCAGTTAATGATGAATGGCAGGACATATTTAGAGGTTATATTGGAATACCTGGGAATAAGCTGTGAAGATAGACACAAAATGCTGCAGTAACTCAGCAGGTCAGGCAGCATCTCTGGAGAAGAGGAATAGAAGACCAAGTCAAGACTCTTCAGACTGAGGGTCAGGGAGGGGTCAGGAGTTGTCAATGAATGCCATCAACGAAGATAAGTGAGCCAGTACCTTCACCAGCCATACATGCCGAGGCCATAACACCCCCACCACTGTGTTTCACAGATGAGGTGGTATGCTTTGGATCTTGGGCAGTTCCTTCTCTCCTCCATACTTTGCTCTTGCCATCACTCTGATGATATAAGTTAATCTTTGTCTCATCTGCCCACAAGACCTTTTTCCAGAACTCTTTTAAGTACTTCTTGGCAAACTGTAACCTGGCCATCTTATTTTTGCGGCTAACCAGTGGTTTGCATCCTGCAGTGTAGCCTCTGTATTTTTGTTCATGAAGTCTTCTGCGGACAGTGGTCATTGACAAATCCACACCTGACTCCTGAAGAGTGTTTCTGGTCTGTCGGACAGGTGTTTGGGGATTTCTCTTTATTATAGAGAGAATTTTCCTTTCATCAGCTGCGGAGGTCTTCCCGCATTCTAGGAACTAGTCAAGGCCTCATTATGGTTGCCGCGAATATTTTAACATGTTGAAAAATTAGCGCCGACTAGAATGAAGCCGCCATGGAGAGTAGCGAGAATTCTCGTGCCGTAGGTGGGTCGCCAGATGGTCCTAGTGGGTTGCCAGGAGGTCGAAGGTTCTCTTAGGTTCTCGTAGGTTGTAGCCGGTGCTGACTGGTGAATTTCATTGGCTCATTGGGAAATAAAATGTATGCAGTAGTGTTCAGAACCAAGGATAACCGACCAGTAATGTTAAGGGCCTGTCCCACTTGGGTGACCTAATCCGCGTGTCCAGAAGAGTGCCTTCAACCTTCAAGCTCGAGGGCACTCGCCTGCAAAGCCTCGAGCTGGATCGACCAGCATCGTTGAAACCGCAAGCTGGATCGACCGAAGCACGAGCTACATCTACAGACCGCACACACACATATACACATCGCGAGGGTGGGGCCATGGAGAGCGGAGTAGTGCTGTCTGCGCGATGAAGATGAAGTTAAATGGCTGCAACAGAGTACGGTAAGTCCTTTAGAGGGCTCAGGGGGTGGGGGTACGAAATGGGAGAGAAGTAGAGAAAGAAGGGGAGAGAGAAGGGAGAGAGAAAGGAGACAGAAGGGAGACAGAAGGGGAGAGAAGGGGGGAGAAGGGAAGAGAAGGGGAGGAGAAGGGGGTAGAGAAGGAGTGGAGACAGTTTTAAGAAGTATAACAAAGTTAGCGGTCATTTTACCTACCGGTGGGTCTTGTAGGTCGTGAAACTCCAATGAGCCAATCAAAATGGCCGGTCAGTGAAGGAGATTGCCTATGGTTGTCTTCGACTGCCTGTAACTAAATAGCGACCTATTTTTAGTTGAGGCCGGTTTTAATTATGATGAAAAAAAAGCAGCAACCTAGATGAAGCCTCGACCATGCGGAAACCACTTTCGACCATTAGGGAGAGTGACCAAAACCTCCTGTGACCTCGTGGCGACCTTGCAGCGACCATGGGTGGCTGGCAAGGTCACCAGAGGTTGCTGTGGAGGTCTCCTAAGTGGGACAGGCCCTTTAATGTCCGCCGAGCTTCACTGCCGTATATCTTTGGCTTATTAAAAGTTGTCTTCACTCCTTCTCCCCCCTGTCCCCCCCTCTTTTAAAGCACTTACCATACACTGTGCTTTTTAGCTTCTTAATTACAGCGCCAACCTTCCTGTTCATCAGGGTGTGTGTCTGTATAACATTGGCTTTGCACCGTGTGAATTTCACTCAGACAGCGCTCCCCCCCGCTTGCTCTGTCCCCCGCCGACATAACGGCTGGTGAAGGAAGCAATGTATTTGTGTTCCATTCTGACAGTCACCATTCCAGTTGCTGGTTTTTCAGGCGACTGAAAAATCTCCTAAGTGGGACAGGCCCACTATGGTGTTTCAGCAGTTTGGTTAGGGTGGCTTACCAGACTATTTCACTGGAATTTAGAAGATTGAGGGGGGATCTTATAGAAACTTACAAAATTCTTAAGGGGTTGCACAAGCTAGATGCAGAAAGATTGTTCCCGATGTTGGGGGAGTCCAGAACAAGGGGTCACAGTCTCAGGATAAGGGGGAATTCCTTTAGGACCGAGATGAGGAAAACATTCTTTACACAGAGGGTGGTGAGTCTCTGGAATTCTCTGCCACAGAAGGTCGTTGAGGCCAGTTCATTGGCTATATTCAAGAGGGAGTTGGATGTGGCTCTTGTGGCTAAAGGGATCAGGGGGTATGGAGAGAAGGCAGGTACGGGATACTGTTGGATGATCAGCCATGATCATATTGAATGGCAGTGCAGGCTCGAAGGGCCAAATGGCCTACTCCTGCACCTATTTTTCTATGTTTCAATGTTTCTATTTCAGAGAGCAGTTAAGTGTCGAACACATTGCTGAGAATCTGAAGCCAGGCTAAATGAGGATAGAATATATCGTTTCCAAAACAAGATAGGTTTTTAGTGACACTCCTGTAGTTTCTCTGTCACTATTACTGCAACTAGGTTTGAAAAAATCTATGGTTATTTATTGGCAAATTTGGTTTAAATTTCAACTACTTTTTCAAGATAGTTAGCCTCAACATCTCTTTTACTAGTGTGGAAAGCTAACCATTGATCTGTTATTCCCACTAAGGTCCAAAATATGATTTATATAAGGATTTAATTATTTAGAGTGCTGAATCTGGGAGGTTGATATCTGGAAACACCATTTTGTGGAATGCAGTCTATTCTGATTCTGAATCTTGTATGAAACAGTGATAAAACTGTCAGGGGACGAAGACCCAGTGAAAGCTTGCTTAATGAGCAAACAGCTGCTCATTGCAAGTTGATTTTATACATGCTGATTCAACAAATGCTCATGGCATAAATGCTGAGTCAATAGGAATATAAGTGTATTAGTACAATTGGCTGCTGACTCAACTAATGCTGTCCACATGTATAATGATTACTACTGAACCATTAAATACATAGTCCGCTATCGTGGCAGCGAACAGGCTAGGATGTTGAGCTATAGAGGTTTACAGCACAAAATGAGCACGGGGGAGAGAAGTAGAGAGAGAAGGGGAGAGAGATGGGAGAGAGAAGGGAGACAGAAGGGGAGAGAAGGGGGGAGAAGGGGAAAGAAGGGGAGGAGAAGGGGAGAGAAGGGGAGGTAGAAGGACTGGAGACAGTTTTAAGAAGGATAATAAAGTTAGCGGGCATTTTACCTACCGGTGGGTCTTCTAGGTTGTGAAACTCCAATGAGCCAATCAAAATGGCCGGTCAGTGAAGGAGATTGCCTGCGGCTGCTTTCGACTGCCTGTAAGTAAATAGCGACCGCACTCCACTGCTCTTCGACGAAACGGCAACCTATTTTCAGTCGAGGCCGGTTTTAATCATGATGAAAAAAAAGCAGCAACCTAGATGAAGCCTCGACCACGCGGAAACCACTTTCTACCATTAGGGAGAGTGACCAAAACCTGTGACCTCGTGGCGACCTTGCAGCGACCATGGGTGGTGGGCAAGGTCACCAGAGGTTGCTGTGGAGGTCTCCTAAGTGGGACAGGCCCTTTAATGTCTGCCAAGCTTCACAGCCGTGTATCGCTGGCTTCTTAAAAGTTGTCTCCACTCCTTCTCCCCCTTTCCCCCCTCAAACCACAAATCTTAACAGTGTTTCAAAACTCCAAGGTCATCTTTTTGAGATGGTATGAGGACTTTGGGTGAAATCTTTAATGAAAACATCAAAAGATGCATTAATACAATTAATACATTTAATTGTTTTGGGAAATACAACTTTATTTTAGTTTGGATTTATCATCTTTACTTTGGATACTGTGATTTAATTACATGAAGAAACAAATTAAGAAAACATCTAGAGAGAACAGAAAGTTAGGGTAGCACAGGGGCGCAGCTGGTAGAGCTGTGCCTCACAGCACTAGACACCTAGGTTTGATCCTGACCTCGCGTGCTGCCGTGTGGAGATTGCACATTCTCCCTGTTATCACATGGGTTTCCTCTGGGTGCTCCAGTTTCCTTCCAAATACTGATGAAGGGTCTCAACCCAAAACGTCACCCATTCCTTTTCTCCAGAGATGCTGCCTGACACGCTGAGTTACTCGACCATTTTGTGTCTATCCTTCCAAAGACGTCTGGGTTTGGAGGTTAATTGGCCTCTGTAAATTGCCACGTTTCCATTCTATATCTCTAAACTACCTAAATTAAACAGTGCTAAACCAAGAACTAGAAAACTTGATTATGAATTGTAATTGTGAGGTCACATAACTTACACTCAATTGTCATGAAAATTGTGAGAGGGCTTACTTATTTTATATTCTGACCATGATGGAGTTCATTTTTAAATATCCTTTGCCACTTCCTGAAAGATTTCAAACCTTTATGAGCAGTTTGAATAAAATTATTAAGATATTGCTTAAATCTTAATATGAAAAACAGGGCTCGAAATTAGCGGTTGCCTGGGTGCCATTGACCACCCAGAGTGCCCCCAGGCAACCTAAACGCCGACTCATTTTGCCCGGCCTGGCACCCAAATACTGGTTTATACCGGTAGACGCAAACAACTGGAGTAACTCCGTGGTCGGGCGACATCTCGGGAGTATAGGAACTGACGTTTTGTGTGGGCGGTGGCTGTATTCCTTTAGTATCTTTAATTGCGAAACAAAGATACTAGGAACCAAAGATATCTTTGCTAGGAGCGGGGTGACGAAGGGTCGGAGTGAATGACCGGCCACGACAACGTCTCCACCGCCTCTTCCTCCCTCACCCCACCCGGCGGAACGAGGCCTCCCTCTCCCTCCCGGCGTCGGCGTGTGAGACGGGTTGTTTGAAAGCGCCTTTTTGCGGATTTGCCATCAGCGGCTGCTATCGCCCTGATCGCTGCTTGCAACTCCGCGAACAGCACTTTCAAATCAACCCGTGTCGCGCGCCGAGGCCGGGAGGGAGGGAGGGAGGTCTCCTTCCGCCGTCTGAAGCAGCTGCACGATAGATCCTATAGGATCTTTGAACTGCACCGCTCGGCCCCGCACCTTGCTGTTGGCTGGAGGAGGGGAGGCGGTGGCGAAGAGTCGGCGTCACTTTAGCATTGGACAGGGACGGCCAAGGCAGCGGGCAATGTTGTCCAAGGAGTGCGGACCTTCCTTCCTCCCCACCTCCTTTGCCCCTCTCCCTCCCCTCCCCCTCTCTCTCTCTTGTACGCCCCCCTCCACCCCTCTTATCCTAGGACCCCTCCCCCCCGCACTGATCCCCATTCCCTCCTCTATTCGGTCCTCATTGACATCCCCTGTGCTCCCCCCCCCCATCCATCCATCCTACACTGGTCCCCCAATTCATCCTGTACTGACCCCCCGCTTCCCATCCATCCTGCACTTCTCCCCATTCATACTGCACTGATCCACCCATTCATCCTGTACTGACCCACCCTCCATTTACCCTGCACCAATCCCCCCATCCATCCAGTAGTGATCTTCCCATTCATCTTTTACTGATCTCCCATTCATCCTGTACTGATCCCCTCATGCATCCTGTACTGACCCCCTCATTCATCCCGTACTGAACCTCATTCATTGCGTACTGATCCCCCATTCATCCTATACTGATCCCCTCATTCATCCTGTAGTGATATGCCATTCATCCTGCGTAGACCCTCCGATCCACACAGTCCTGACCCCCCCCCCCCCCATTCATCCTATGCTGATCCCCCCATTCATCCTGTGCTGGACCTCCCCCCCGATTCCATCCTGTACTGATCCCCTCATTCAAGAAGAATGGGGGAAACTGTCTGAAGAAGGTCTCGACCAGATACGTTGCCTATTTCCTTAGCTCCATAGATGCTGCCTCACCCGCTGAATTTCTCCAGCATTTTTGTCTACCCCCATTCATCCTGTACTGTGCCCCCATTCATCCTCTACTGATCCCCCCATCCATCCTGTACTGATCCCCCTATTAAACACCACTGACATCCCCCGTGCTCTCCCCTCACAATTTTACATACTCCAACCAACACGTACTAATTCACTTGCCTCAATACATCCATTCCGCACCGATTGCCTTCTCAAACCTCCCCCCCCCCCCCCACCATCTATCCACCCCACACTGATTCACACACCCCATGACCCTATTGTGCTTCATGGTCTTCAGAGCGAACATTGATTATGTTTGATAACGGAATGTAATCAAATGCGTTTTAATTCCCAATGTTATTATTTGTTTTGACACCTTTAAACATATTACCAAAAGAACATTTGCTGCATTTATGTCATTTGGCCATGTCTTGTCAATTAGTGTAATGTTTAACCTGTCAGATGGGTATAGTCGGTTTTAACAGCTATTATCATAAAATGCCTTTAGAAATTTCCTTGCAACCTGTGTATTTTGTTATGGATACATTATGTGCGAAGCCAGAGTGTTTCTATGCCAATAGCAATAAAGACCCATGCTATGGCCTTGTCATGGTAATTTTCGGTCCTTCACAGAAAACATCCATCAACCTGTAGTGTGCTTGGTTAAGCATATATGTTACCACGGTCTAGGATTTATTGACACAGGTTGATCATACGCTGAATAATCCAACCACATTTTTGTTTGGAAGTGGAAAGAACTAATAGAAATTGCATTAATTGCAATGTGTTAAAAGAGTTGAGATATTGTATTATAATTTTGCTGTATGTCATTGTGGTATATATCATATCATATGTTTAGTTTGTGAGTTATTTGAAGCAGAAATAATATGTGAATGTAGACAAAAATGCTGGAGAAACTCAGCGGATGCGGCAGCATCTATGGAGCGAAGGAAATAGGCAACGTTTAGGGCCGAAACCATTCTTCAGACTGATGGGTTTCGGCCTGAAAAGTTGCCTATTTCCTTCGCTCCATAGATGCTGCTGCACCCGCTGAATTTCTCCAGCACTTTTGTCTACCTTCGATTTTCCAGCATCTGCAGTTCCTTCTTGAACATAATATGTGACTGCGTCATTGAGCATAATTCCGACTGATAACTACGCACTTCATCCAAGCACATTATTGCACGTGTCATGCAAACCGTCTTCAATGACCACCTAAACTGTCATTTGGCAACCTAAAAAGCTGTCAAGGTTGCCCGGCTGGCAACAGGGAAAAAAGGTTAAGCGAGAGCCTTGTGTGACACATCATCAAAAATAACCGGTTAAAGTTATGTTATTAACTTTAATCAAATTTCTGACATATTGTAATAACTGTAATATTGTAATGATAAATAACTGACAACTTCTGGAACATCTTACTACTGATCTTAAAAGCTTTATGGAATTATATTAAAAGGGTTGTCAGGACATGAAGTTCAGTTAGTTCATTTTCCAACCAATAATAGTTACCAAACAAGTCACAAATTACCTTTTATGGCATTAAAATGGTTATCAAATATTAAATTATAATAGAGCATAAAATTATGATGTTGGGAAAACAGCAATATCTATTAGTTCTGGACCTGAACCACTAACTGTTTTTGTTTCCACAGATGTTGCCTGTCATGCTAAATGTTTTTAGCATTTTGGGTTTTTTTTTTCAGATTTCCAGCATGTGCTGAGTTTTTTTTAATTTTCAATATTTATTGATGCCGAAACACTAATCATTCCCCTGCCATATATTAAACATGAACAAAGGTCTGGATCTTCATGATTCATTGATTCTTTTCCCATCTATTAATGAGAAATTGAACCAAGGTCAACTTTATAGTCTTGATCTCCAGAAGGTGAATTCTGATTATCAGGCATTAATTGGGAAAGACCTGGAAGAAATTTGCATGACTTGGAGTTTGCTCACTAAATATTTAAGGAGTAACTTGGGCTGATGGAACTATACTTTGGGAACTTGGATAAGAATAAAAGATATGAGTCCTTGGGAGGACAATTTTTTTGGAAACTACCTATTTGTCATGACCTAGAATTGGCAACAGGCCTTCATATATCATCGAGTTGTAGAGCCATACAGCATGGAAACAGACCCTTCTGCTCACTAAGTCTATGCTGACTATCAAATACTATTTATAGGTTGACACAAAATTGGTCAGCATCTCTGGAGAAAATTGATAGGTGACATTTTGGCATGGGGCCCATCTTTGGTCCCGATCCGACACCTGTCAATTTTCTCCAGAGATGCAATTTGACCCAATGAGTCACTCCAGAATTTTGTGTCTATCTTTGGTATAAACCAGCATGACTATGCACTATGGACACAACGGTACATACGCATGAACGTTTGGGAGACCGGCACTAATGACGGGTGTGGATGTTTCAGCTGCTGCGGGGGCTGCAAGCATCTTCTGCCGGGGAGGGCGGGTTAATGAGACATTTCAGCTTGGCTTCGTATCCCCCAACCACGCTGGAGCTTCAGCAATCCGAGGACTGGGTCATGCTGAGGAGCGCTGGGAGCACTAAATTCACTCACTCATTCATTGAGTCAGTGAGGCCAGCTGGCGGCCACTGCCTGCTTCTGTTTGCTCTTTTGTCACAGTTGTTTCTGTGATCCTCCCCCACACTCTATTTTCGTTTATTTTAATCTCATGAATAGTTTGGGTTATAAATAATTCTCAGGACAGTGCCCTGTCGTAACCAGGGGACTTTCCGTTCCCTGATCCTATGCTAATCCTGTTATATTCTCCAAGGCCCGTACGAAGCTTTCCAAAAAGAGGGGCGGCATGACAGGATTACAAGAAATTTAATGTGAAATAGTGTGTGTGCTGCGCACATCACGAGCGCGTAGCGTGAAGTCCCTCAATTCCAGGGTCCTGGAAGCTCTGGGGTTTTAGATGCTCTCTGAAGCATTCTGAGCCTTATTTTGGAGCATTTTTGCACCAGATTTATGACCAATATTTCAGAAATTAACAGGAATCTGAGAGGTAGCTTTTTCACACAAAGGGTGCTGGGTGTATAGAACGAGCTGCCAGTGGAGGTAGTTAAGGCTGGGACTATCCTGTTTAAGAGACATTTGGACACGTACATGGATAGGACAGATTTAGATGGATATGGGCCAAACGCGTGTGAGAGGGTCTAGTTTAGATGGGACATGTTGGTTGGTGTGGGCAAGTTGGGCTGAAGGGCCTGTTTCCACACTGCATGATTCTATGACTAAAAAGTTAAGAAGGAAAATGCATGTAGATAAATAGAGCAGATTTGAAAGAGGAGTGAAATGTATAGGCAGAGAGAGGTTTATGGGTGGAAACGAACACAGGAAAGGAGGGGGAGAGTGGGCTTGGGCAGATGGGTGAAGGGAAAAATGACACAAATTGCTGGAGTAACTCAGTGGGTCAGGCAGCATCTGCGGAGAATATGAATAGGCGACGTTTCACAGAGTACTGGAGTAACTCAGTGAGTCAGGCAGCATCTCTGGAGAAAAGGTATAGATTATATTTCGGGTCAAGACCGTTCTTCAGTAATATTCATGATGTGACATGCATAGACATTCCTGAATGTTACCCAAACCATCGTGAGCTACTTTGTGACGGTGCTTGCCCTCTCCTATAACGTCTCTGCTGCCTTGGGTGATGCAGGACAGGACACAAGCTTTGGGACACGGTGTGAAGCTGTTGCTGTCTGTCCCAGCCTGGTAAAAACCTGGATGGAGTGGATGTGGAGAGGATGTTTCCACTAGTGGGAGAGTCTAGGACCAGTGGCTACAACCTCGGTATTAAAAGACATTCCTTTAGGAAGGAGATGAGCAGGAATTTCTTAAGTCAGAGGTTGGTGAACTGTGAAATTAATTGCCACAGATAGCTGTGCAGGTCAAGGCAATGGACCTTTTTCAGGAGGAGATTGATAGATTCTTGATTGATACAGGTGTCAGAGTTAATGGGGAGAAGGCATGAGAATGGGTTTGAGAGGGAAAGATAGAAAGTCATAGAGTGATACAGTGTGGAAACAGGCCTTTCAGCCCAGCATGTCCCATCTACACTAGTCTCACCTGCCCACGTTTGATCCATATCCCTCCGAACCTGTCCTATCCATGTACCTGTCTAACTGTTTCTTAAATGTTGTGATAGTCCCCGCCCCAACTACCTCCTCTGGCAGCTTGTTCCATACACCTACCACCCTTTGTGTGAAAAACATACCCCTCAGATTCCTATTAAATCTTTTGCCCTTCACGTATGTCCTCTGCTCCTCGATTCACCTACTCTGGGCAAAAGACTCAACCATATCTATTCAAATCCCAGCCATCTCAACCTCTCCCTATAGCTCTGACCCTCTAGTGCTGGCAACATCCTCGTAAATCTTCATTGTACCCTTTCTAGTTTGATGACATCTTTCCTATTACATGATGCCCAGAACTGAATACAATACTCTGAATGCGGCCTCACCACCTTCTTATGCAACTGCAACAGGACCTCCCAACCGCTATACTCAGCCTGGCCTGCTGAGTTACTCCAGCACTCTGTGAAACGTCACAGAACAGGGCAAGATTAGCAACTTTGCTGATGATACAGAAGTGAGTGGTTTTGCAGATAGTGGAGATGGTTGTGAAAGATTGCAGCAGGATCTGGATCAATTAGCCAGGTGGGCAGAGGAATGGTTGATGGTTGCATGGTTCCTTGAAGCCAAGGTCATGTGGCAGGTGTATCAGGTGGTCAAAACGTATTTTGGCACTTTGACCTTCATCAGTCAGAGTATTGAGTATAGAAGTTGGGAGGTCATGTTGCAGTTGTATAAGACGTTGGTGAGACCGCATTTAGAATATTGTGTTCAGTTCTAGGCACCATGTTAAAGGAAAGATGTCAAACTGAAAAGAGTACAGAGATCCCCATCCTGGATCAGTCCAATGAGGGTTGTGTCGTCCGCAAACTTGAGAAGCTTGACAGAAGTGTCTGTGGAGATGCAGTCATTGGTGTGGCGAAAGTAGAGGAGAGGGGAGAGTACGCATCTTGCCGTGCTCCTATGCTGAGCGTTTGCGGGTCCGAGATATGCTTTCCTGTCTCACATGCTGCTTGCTGTCTGTCAGAAAGCTGGTGATCCACCAACAGAGGGGTTCAGGCACAGTCAACTGAGAAAGTTTGGAGCGTAGTAGCTCTGGCACAATGGTGTTGAATGCAGAGCTAAAATCAACAAACAAAATCCTCGCATTGGCCCAATATGCAAAATGCAGAGGGTCCAGCAGAGGGATTGTGATTTTTTTCAGCCTAGCCAGCACAAGCCTTTCAACAGTCTTCATGACAGAGGTCAGTGCAACAAGCCTGTAGTCATTAAGACCAGTAATCCTTACCTTTTTTGGTACAGGGACAATAGTGGAGACTTTTAAACAGGCAGGGACGGTACTTCTTTGCAGGGACTGGTTAAAAATGAGTAATTGGGTGTGAGTGTTGGTTGGGGTAGGAAAGGGTCCACTCTTTTCAAACTGGAGTCTTGCCTTAATTAGGTGTGAAGTGGTGAATGGGAAGGAGAGGGTGCAAGGTCCATTCTTTACAGACTGTGGTCTGGCTTTGTTTGTTGGGGAGGAGGTACCAGGGTTACGTTTCTGATTTTCAAACCTGCAGTAAAACTCATTCCGGTTGTTTGTCAGCTGACGATTGTTCAAAGAGCAGGGGACTTTCCTCTTATAGCTGGTGATTTCTTGCATGCCCTTCCAAACTGAAGAAGAGCCACTAGCTCAGAACTTGCTCCTCAACTTCTCAGAGTACCTTTCCTTGGCAGCTCTGATTCCCCTTCTCAGCTCTTTATCGATTAGGCTATCTTTAAACTCTTTAACGATTAGGCTATCGGCTTGACGCATGTTTGCCCCCCCCCCCCCCCCCCGAGCTCGAAAAGGAAATCTGTACATAATGATCCCATTAAAATGTATATTTATGTCACAAACAATGGAATTTATATTTTGCAGTATTGTTATCAAGGAAAAGAAAGCAGTTCCAATTGTTTGATATTATCTGATATTCTTTAAAATTATTCATATGGAGGAGAAAATATAATATCTCTAAAACCTACCTTAATATTGCAATCACACTAAAGATAATCCCCCTTTCCCTCTTCCCTCCCCCATCTCTCTCTCCCCTCCCTTCCCCTCTCTCTCTCGCCTCCCACATGCCCCCCCCCCCTTTCTGGTGGGGAGGGACGAAGATGAAGGTGGCGCGGGCTCAGCAGGAGCCCAGCGGGAGGGGGCGCGATGAAGGTGGCGTGGGCCCAGTGGGGGTGGCGTGGGCCCAGCGGGGTTGGCTTGGGCCCAGCAGGGGAGGGGATGGCGTGGGCCAGTGGGGATGGCGTGGGCCCAGCGGGGATCAGCGGGGGTGGCGTGGGCCCAGCGGGGGTGGCTTGGGCCCAGCGGGGGTGGCGTGGGCCCAGCGGGGGTGGCATGGGGGGAAGATGGCTTGCGCTCCGGCAGCGGGAGGAGGTGAGGGGAGCGGGCCCCGCCGCAGCAGCGTCTGGTGTTGGGGTTACAGCCGCTGGGTTCAGATTCAGCCACTCCAGCCCGGCGACGGGAGAACGGTCTCCTGGTCGCCAGGCTGGCCGTTGGTGAGGCTCCGATGCCGCGGATGGAGACGCTGGACCTGGAGGGCAGACACCGGACCCCGCACCCCCCCTCCCCCGTGCCCGTAGAAATGGGCACTCCCTTATCCCGCAGGCCAGATTAGACCCCCTCATGGGTAGTTTGAACCGAAGATAAAAAACAGACTCCCCCTCCTGCAACGCAATATTCCACTACTTACCTGGAGTAGACGACACGAGGCATCGAGCTCAATGTGTGCAGTGCAAATGGCAGTCTGATCCCGCCCGGGCCCGCTGCGCACACGCGGAGAGACGGCGTCATTTTGCGTCGCTTCCTCTACTTCCTCTAGGCGCGGATGGTCGCATTTTTTTTCTCCCAAATAATCCAGCGGCTGGAACCAAAATTTCGGGCGCTTTTCCGACAAATTGGAAACGCTGATTATTTTTCCAATTTTTTTTTCCCGATTTTTCTTTTTTTTTCCCCAACTTTTCTTACTCTCGGGGAAAAAAAGGGGGGTGCGGTTGCACCCATTGCACCCCCCCTTCGGACGGCCATGTCACCCGATATTCCCACGACCTTCCTGCAGATTTTATCACTCACTATACAATGGTGGTAATTTACAGTGCCTATATATATTCTCTGGAGATGCTGCCTGACCCATTGAGTTACTCCAGCACTTTGGAAACCAGCATCTGTAGTTCCCTGTTTCTACGTAATTGTAGATTGGTTACTTCACACTAACCAATTGTAGTGCTTATTAGTAGAAGCTCTGCCCACCATGCGGTTTATATTATCAGAACTCAGCTCATGCTGTTGGTCGAATAGTGCTACGCTTGTTATAACAACATGCTGAAGTATACTGTAAGTGAACTTTAATAAACAATGTTGTACCATGTTGTGCAAATGACTGACGCATTTACAGTAATCTACCAGCCTGATGTCTTTGGGACATAGGAGAAAACTGGAGTGCCTGGGGAATCCATGCAAACACAGGAAGAATGTGCAATCTCCACATAGGGCTACACTAGTGGTCAGGATTGAATCCTGTTTAGTGACAGGACTCCAATTTTCCCATAAATCCAAAAGAGACCATGGAGGAATCCCCAGGACAGCCATGGCTCATTAAAAGGAGTTGCAGATGACATCATCACCCAGTTTGTCCTAATAATAGTGGAGTGTGCAGTGGTGGCAGCAGCAGAAGACGCAAATCTGAAGAAGGATCCAACCCGAAACGTTGTGTGCCTATTTCCTCATCAGGTGCAGCTTCACCCACTGAGTTCCTCCAGCACTTTATTGCTCGCTCAAAATTCCAGCATCTTATATGCCTCCACTTGGCTTACTCACTGTCTACCAGCTACCTGGAGCTCATCTGATACCCTTTCTGGATCTTAGGACACCATATAATACTGGACACAAGGCTTATCTGATGCCATGCTCAAAACCAAGGTATCAGTGAATGCTTGAACTTTACAGTAACAGTGGGCTGGGGCACGGGAGCAGCTTGGATTAGGTTATCAAGGATTCTGCTTCTGGGAAGGTCTTTAGCTACCATTGATCATATTAGAAGAGCCTCTTTAATAACTAAATACATTCATGATGGGTCATAAGACTCTTTCAATTATTCAAGCGTGCTTAATTTTAATGTATACCGAAACAAAACAATGATATTTGAACTTGCAGCAGCAGCATAACAACTGTAAACACAGTATTCAAAAGTAGTAGCCCCCCCCCTCGGTCATGACTGCCCATGGGTGATGTATCCTGGACATAATGCAACCAGTCAATATGCTCTCCTCCGTACACATGCACAGATTCAACAGAGTATTTGTTAACATAGAAACATAGAAAATAGGTGCAGGAGGAGGCCATTCGGCCCTTCGAGCCAGCACCACCATTCATTGTGATCATGGCTCATCGTTCCCAATCAATAACCCGTGCCTGCCTTCTCCCAATATCCCTTGATTCCACCAGCCCCTAGAGCTCTATCTAACTCTCTCTAAAATCCACCCAGTGATTTGGCCTCCACTGCCCTCTGTGGCAGGGAAGTCCACAAATTCACAACTCTCTGGGTGAAAACTTTTTTTCTCACCTCAGTCCTAAATGGCCACCCCTTTATTGTAAGACTGTGGCCCTGGTTCTGGACTCGCCCAACATTGGGAACATTTTTCCTGCATCTAGCCTGTCCAGTCCTTTTATAATTTTATATGTTTCTGTAAGATCCCCCCTCGTCCTTCCAATCTCCAGTGAGTACAAGCCTAGTCTTTTCAATCTTTCCTCATATGACAGTCCCGCCATCAATCGGGATCAATCTCGATTAATAGTTCTGTCTGGACCCACTCCCAGTTTCACTTGTATCAGCAATAGGCCCATGTACAAGCACTTGAAGGATTGCTGGTTAAGCTAATGCTGTAAGCCAAAGTTGTTTTTAACAATGGCCAGAGAGGCGATATATCCAATTTTCTGACCTAGGGGACAAAGAACTAGTTTCCTTCAGTGAAAATAATATTTTACTTTCAAAATTTTATTTCTGAATGCTCTGGAGTGTTGCCTTCAGAGGTTAATGGTCAGATTTTAGAACAGGTAACCACTATTAACATTTACTTTGTATGTTTTCAAATTATTATTCAACATTTTCCTTTTTTGTATTAAATGTTGATATAATCTGGTGTGTTGGTTGTTCAGTAAATGCCAATTACATATTGCTGCTTCCTTTAAACTAATGTATTTATGTGACGATGGATTAAATAATTTAATTTTGCTCACTTTCAGGGAGAGTCTCCTGCCGCTGGCCTAAGCGATTCTGAACAGGATATGGCTGCAATTGCTGAAGAGTGCTGGAATCCTATACCAAGTTTCTGTAGGTTACCTATGACTATCATGCCTCCATTAGGTCTGGGAGCTATCTCAAGACTTTCTGCTGCCAAAAGCAGGATTGCATTGCAGAGTCCGAGGATACCGATAAGTTCCACAGAACTTCAAATTCAAGGACAAGTTCGCCAAGAAATTGCAGGTAAATGACCATTAATTGAAATATCATGAATAATTTGAGCAAGTAAGTTCATGACCACGCCCATTGTGATCACTTTTTGTCATACTGCAGTTGCTGCCTCAGAAAAGCTGGCAGTATCATCAAAGACCATCACCATCCTGGCCACACACTCATCTCCCTGCTACCTTCAGGAAGAAGGTACAGGAGCCTGAAGACTGCAACGGCCAGGTTCAGGAATAGCTACTTCCCCACAGCCATCAGGCTATTAAACCTGGCTCGGACAAAACTCTGATAACTAATAACCCATTATCTGTTATTTGCACTTTATTAGTTTATTTTTTCATGTGTGTATATATTTATATATGGTATATGGACACACTGATCTGTTTTGTAGTAAATGCCTTTTATGTTCTGTGTGCTGATGCAAAGCAAGAATTTCATTGTCCTATCAGGGACACATGACAATAAACCCACTTGAACTCGAACTTGATAATGTATAAAATTGGTAGTTGTGAGATAGATGAATTTCATAGAATTGCTCTGAATTTTGGGTGCACACAATACATTGAGTTCATTGATGATGAAGTAAATAGAGTGTTGACGAAGATGTTTAAAAAAGAAGCCTGAGTGATCTTGTTTTCAAACTTTATCATTTTGAGATTGGGGGGGGGCAGTGGCAACTGAAACAAACTTCAAAATATTGCAAACAGGATATTTAGGGATGTCAGGAAAACACAAATAGACAGAGGATAGAAAAACAAGAGTTACTTGCAAACTGGTGGGAAGAATCAGGATGGGCAACATAAACTAAATAGTCTATGGAGAAAGTTAGTTTAATGTGCATAAATCTTTTCAGAATGTATATCAAGTTGATAAAATATTTTTTTAAAACATGGGATTCGTGGGATACAGAAGCTACACAACATAGAAGTTATGCCTAACATTTATGGCTAAATCTGGTCCATGTATTGAATGCAGTTCTGAGCACCATCATTAGGAAAGGTGGTTACTGTGTTCAAAGTTTTATTGCTTCTGATTTTTGTGGAAAATAGGAAATGACTCTAATGAAGGATTTAATATAATGCCATAGGATTCAATTTGAACTGGATCTTCTCTTCCAAGAAGCAAAAGGTATAGGAAGATTTAAAACAATTGTAGTCGGAAAGATTGGAGGAAATAGACTCAATATGCATTTCCAAAGAAAGCTGAATAGATGTATAATTGACAGGCTCTGGTGAAGGTGCAGGAAGAATGGTTTCATCAAACGGCTCTTTTCTTTTTGTTCGCTTCTTCACTAAAAGGTAAAGAATATGCAACCAAAAAAAGACTGTCTGTTTTCAGTTAAAATGATTGGGGCTAGGGATAATCGAGACAATGTGGACTTGGTTGTAAGGAAAGGGTTGTGGGAGAGGAGATGAGTGAAGGGAATGGAGATTAGCTGGGTGGGAGCAGGAGGGGAGTGGTGGCAGGGTTGCTGGAGGTGGGGACGTAGGTGAGAAGGTTGGGACATCCACCCAGATTTGACCAACTGCAATTGCACAAAACAAGAATATCCCCCCAAGTCTTGTAACTTCTTTAAATATGGAGATTAGCAGCATCAATGTGTTTGGGACATGAAATTAGACTTTATCTTGAGATGTGAGAGAGAATGTAGTAATAATTTCTAGGGTATGCTAAATCTGGTTCTTGGAAAACACAATTTTAATGTTGGATAACAGCTTCTCATTGATTTTCTTTCATTTATTTCTAGAAGTTGGCAAGCAACAAGCAATTGATTACTGTCTTATTAAAATCTGTCAGATCTACTTGCAACCATTTCTAATAGGCATTAAGCCCACTTTCTGCACTCTCACCCAAAGATAAGGATGATGTGCAAAATAGCTAATCAGGATTCCTGCTGTGTCAATAGCATTTTGTATAAGTTCATCTTTCTTATCCTTTATTGGTTCTCTACAGGGTGGTGGATATATGGAAGAGGAAGTAGTTGAGATAAAATCTATAACAACATTTAAAAGACTTTTGGACAGGTACATGGATAGGAAAGGTTCAGAGGGATATGGACCAAACACAGACAGGTGGAACTAATGTAGGTGGAGCACCTTAGTCAGCGTAGGCAAGCTGGGCCGAGAGGCCTCTTTCTATGCTGTATGACTCTCCTTCTGTCTACTTTTGTTAATTCTGTGAATATAGGCACAACTTCCTTATAGCAAAGATAAAAGTGCTCAACAAACTCAGGTGTTCAGGCAGTATAAATGAAAATGGACAGATGATGTTTGGAGTCGTGGCCCTTATTCACACTGATGGAGTACTGGGGAGGTAGTGGCAGGGCAAAAACTAGCAAATGGTAGGTAGATATTGGTGACAAAAGTTAAATGGCAGATGGATGAAGATACTAACAAACGATAGAGGTGAAATGGAGACAAAAGTGTGCCATATCAGTAAATAAAAGGAAGACCAAATGTGGACCCAG
This sequence comes from Raja brachyura, assembly GCA_963514005.1. The sequence continues at coordinate 61,269,542 of OY740786.1, read as the reverse complement.
AGAGAGAGATAGAGGAAAACGGGAGGAGAAGAGGGAGATAACACGGAAATGGGGAGTTAGGATGTGGAGGGGTGAGCAGCAGAAGGAGGAGGGGAAAGTAACAGGGTGATGTGGGTAGTGGCAGAAAGGTGTGCACACGAGGGGTGGGGAGGTGGTGGGGGGCTGAGAAATGGGGTGGGGGGGTTTACTTGAGATTAGAGAATTCAACGGTCATGCAATTGGGTTGTAAACTACCCAAGTAGAATATGAGATGCTGTTCTTCCAGTCTGTGTGAGGTCTCACTCTAGCAGTGGAGAAGGCCAGAATAGAAAGGTCAGTTTGGAAATGAGACGGGGAGTTAAAATGGTTTGCAACCAAATATTCCAGCATGCCTTGGTGTACAGGGAGCAAGAGTTCTCCGAAAGGATTGTCTAGTCTACACGCTCTTGCCGATGTAGAGGAGGCCACATTAGGTGTATTGAATGTAATAAACGAGGTTGGAAAATTTGCAAGTGTATATCTGTCTCACCTGGAAGGGCAATCGGGGTTCCTTAATCAAGATGGGGGAGAAGCTGTAGGGACAGTTGTTACATCTCCTGCGGTTGGGAGGAAATGGGGGTCAGGTGTGCAGGTATGAGAAAACCAAATTGTTGCAGAGAGAGAGATCTCTTCAGAAAGTAGAAAGAGGGGGAGTGAGGGTTGGGGAATGGGATGATGTGACTGGTTGTGGGACAATGTTGAAGGTGGCAGAAATTTGAGAGAATGATGTGATGGATGTGGAGGCGGGATAGGTGAAAGGTGAGCAATTAGAGGATCTTTTTATTAGCATCTGCAGTCTCTTGTACCTCCACCATTTCCTTACACTCTGCCGTTTTCACATTCAATGTTTCTATTTTTCATGCTAATTTTTATCATATCAATGTATTTAACTTTTTTCTTTTCCCAGTTTTCTATGTGCCTTCTCTGTTAAAGGATTTGACTTTTTATTGGGGTAAGGTTCTATGGCACCAATCACCCTCTGATTTCTTGATCTAATGCAATTAACATGTGATCATTGCTCTTGTGAAATTTAGTACACTTAACCAGATAGTTTGTTTTAGCTGGCATTACAACCATTTTGTTGTTACTCAGCCTTATGAAACACCCACTCATAGATGCACACAGTCAGTGAAATGCCCAGGAAATACATAAATCACTGGAGTATTTCAGCGGGTCAGGCAGCATCCCCAGAGAACATGGCTTGGTGACGTTTCAGGTCAGACTGAAGAAGGGTCCCAACCTGAAACATCACCGATTCATGTTCTCCAGGGATCCTTCCTGATCTGCTGAGTTACTCCAGCAATTTTTGTCTTTCCTTGGTAAACCAGCATCTGCAATCCTTGTTTCTACTGAAATGTCCACACAGATAGAGCCACATAAAGTAATGTGCACACAAAAACATCTATGTAAAATAATCAGTCTCTCACACTCAATTTGTTTCCTCTTAGCTCCAATCTTGCCTCTCCCCACAACCCCAAAATTGGGACTGATTGTGTAGCAGTCTTGCCTCGCCAGTTAGAAGGCTGTAGATTTAATCGAAGATCTGAGCACATGTGGACATGATGATACTACAGCATGAGAAGTACTGCTAACTCTTTGTTGAGTTGATAAATAGAGCCCTGTCAGGTGAATGTAAAAGAAGACCCCATGCTATTTTTTCAGAATAATCGAAACTGTCCCAAATATATCAGCATTCAATTGTCACCGCTAAAGTAAATTGGCAGTTTAATATTGTATTGCTGCTTGTGGAAGCATGCTATGCACAAATTATTTGCTGCATCTTTTATGTTACAACAGGATCTGCATTAATCGACTGTTCTTCGGAATATCTCGCGGTTGTGAAAGTCACTATTTTAATTAAAAGGCTTTTCTAACAGCTCTTGTCCAAATCTCTGCTAGCTTGAATCTTGAAATTCTTCATTGAATGGCTGCGAGATTCATTCATTTAAATATGCTTAGCTGACAGTTTTCTGGTGTACATTTCTAAACTTGTACTAAACTTGATATTGCATTTCCCTGTGACCTGCTCTCATTTGTTTGGTGATATTAGTAGGTGCATATGACTGGTAGGTGATTAAGGTCACTGAGGCGACCACCTCTGCATGACCATAGCTTTGATCCAATTCCATTTCTGTCTTCGAAATAATTTTTGAGTATGATTGATTTGAGTATGACTTTTTAACCTTTACTTTTCGGGATTTATGACTGTGTGAAGGTAGAGGGTATGCTATTTTAAAATCTTTTTTATGTGAGCTATTAATAACACTTGAAAGCATATCCCACCATGTTATTTTTCCCTGTCTTCAGACTCTTAAACAGGCCTCTCATGCTAAGGGTGAATTCCTCATCCAATCAACCTTGTCACCACCCATGCATTTTTTTAATCTGCATTTTCTCTGTAGCTGTAATACTATTTTCTGCACTACTTTTATAGTCCCTTTGCACTATTTGGTGTATAGTTTGTCTGGATAACTCGATAAACAAACTTTTCTATACATGTGGCAATAATAAACCGCTACCAATAATAAACCACTACCTGCAGGCAGCATTGTTCCCATGTGCTTGTTTCCCTTGTCCTTGGTGATAGAGGTCACTGGTTTTGTAGGATTAGTTGGAATAGCCTGGGCAAGTTACTGCAGTGACATTTGGGGAATAAATGTTGACAGTAGTTGATGGGGGGTACTAATCAAAAGTGTTACTTTATCATGAATTACAAAAGGACAAAGGACGTTTATTGTCACATACACCAAAGTCGAAAGAGTTTATTGTCATGTGTCCCTGACAGGACAATGAAAATCTTTCTTTGCATAGCACAACGGAACATAGAAGGCATTGACTACAATTCTATACATAAATACACCCATGACTTAATAAATTAATAAAGTGCAAATAACAGATGGAGGGATATTAATGTTCAGAGTTCCGAGCCAGGTTTAATAGCCTGATGGCTGTGGGGAAGTAACTATTCTTGAACCGGGTTGTTGCAGTCTTCAGGCTCCTGTACCTTCTACCCGAAGGTAGCAGGGAGATGAGTGTGTGGCCAGGGTGGTGTGGGTCCTTGATGATGCTGCCAGCCTTTTTGAGGCATCGACTGTGATAAATCCCCTCGATGGAAGGAAGGTCAGAGCCAATTGGTGTAGTGAAATTTGAGTTGCCATTGCAGCACACCAATAAAATAAATACAACATTATAGAAGTTAACATTAAACATAAAAACAGCCCACCACAGCGGGATCAACATTTCCCACTGTGAGCGAAGGCAGCAAAGTTCAGTCCACTTCCTCTATGTTAGTCCGTGGTCGGGGCCTATTGAGGTCTCCGCAGTCGCCGCTACGGCAGCCCGATGTTTCAGGCCCTCTCGTCGGGATGATAGAATTCCGGCGTCTGAAGAACGCTCTCAGCGGCTTGGAGTTCCGAAACGGCCGCTTGCTACCGGAGACCGCGGCTCCCGAAGTCCACAGGCCGCACTGGTCGGAGTTCCAACAATGGCGATCTCGGCGAAAGATCCCAGGCTTCGCGATGTTTAAAGTCAGCGCCGCTGCAGCTGGAACGTCCGCAGACCACAGCTCCACGATGTTAAAGTCGGCAGTCGACCCGGGGAAGGCATTGTCCCACTCCGCGATTGTACCTCAGTGCTGTGCTGCCGCTGAAACTGCAACTCGAGACTCTGGGTGGTCTCCGGCAGGAAAGACCGTGTCAATCCAGGTGGTAGGCCGCGAGAAGTGGGCGAAGATGCGGCTCAGAGGAAGGACGTATCCTCGCCCAGGTAGGGACTGGAAAAAACTTTTTCCCCCTTCGCCCTTCCTCCCCCCATCCCCCACATAAAAAGACTAAAAGGCCACCAGAACAAAACTTTGAACACACTAAAAATAAAAATAAAAGGGTGAAAAACGAACAATTGCAGGCGAGGCATCATGGTGCCACCACCAAATTACATCAAACCTTCAAGTGTTATTGATGCTTCATTCATCCAGATATCTAGAGTATTTACTCCTGTTTCTGACTGTGACTGTTGTAGATGCTAAGAAGGCAATGGACATTCGCTCACTGTTGGTTACCCTGTCTCAGATCTGCCCTTCCAGCAGGTTCTTATGTGGCTTGTCCAGTAGTAGTTCAAGTGCAGATTACGCAGATAAGACTAAGACTGACATCATGGTTGGCACAAATATGTTGGGTTGAAAGCCTTATCCTGTGCTATAGTTTGTTCTACGCTCTACGTTCTCAAGCTATGAACATTTGTATTTTGAAAGTTGAAAAATGTATCTTCAATCTGCCTCAGCTGGCATCAACTGCTGCCGACCATACACACAACTTGATCTGTGGAATTGATCTAAGGCAATAAAGTGACATAGCTAGAACTGCTGCGATATTGAAATCATGAAAATGAGTGTGAGCAAAAATATTTGTGTTCTGCACTGGTTTAAGTGAGTATGGGTTAATTATGCATCGCAATTCCACTGCATGTTTCCAAAGATATCCAATCAGTGTGCAATTGTTCACCTATAATCATTATCCTATCACCTATATCCACGCCCACATATAGGTTTTTATAGGTTTTATTTACTGAATATTACCATACATGGTTTACAGAGAAGTCTCAGACAAGGTTTCATTTTTCGTCGTTGTAAAATGCTGATTTTTTATGAATTGCATTTCTTTCAAATAAAAGTTTGAATGTCTTTTCAATTACTGAATCTGTGACAGAGACCTTTGTGAATAACAGATGATTAGAGAATGTGAGCACTGCTGAAGGCATGCTATTTTAATGCCTTTGAAAACTGAAATTGTAATACATGATTTAATGTTTTATGTAAATCAGAAGCAGAATAAGAAGAATGTGCTAATATATATCACTGTCTAACTTCCTTTTCTTGTTTATTTGGACCCTGGAGCAAATTTCAGGACACTAGGTGCAATAGTGATAATCATATCTAAGCTTGCAGTGTTGTAGATTATAAAAACATATTACATTGCAATGCAAAAAAGCCAAACTGTATTGCTTGCTAATTCACAGTCTGGTGTTTTTTTAATCACGAAGTCCCATTATATATAAGCAGGATACATTAAGATATGTAAGTGAATTAGGTGTCAAATTCAACTTCTTTTTATGCTTTATCTGATGGGATAAATTGCAGACTTGATTTTTAAAATCTGAAAATGTTGTAACGTTGCTAACATCTGCAGTTCTTTTTTAAACATTATATATAAGCATGACACTTTAAAGCAAATACTTATTGCACACAATGCTTTTTTGCAGACATACTTACCTACTTGCTTATTAGTAACAGGCAGGAAAGGAGGTGTGTATGCAAGTCAGAGGACTAAAGGGAATTTGTGTGCTCCTTCCAGTGTTCTTGCTGTTTGATTTTAAAAGCAGTCTCCCAGTTTATTTAAGTTTATTATTACTGTTGTATATACCGAGTGTAAATAGGCAATTTACAAACTCTAAAAGTGTTCAACACATTTTAATGATAGCACAAGGTATTACATACATCCTCAAAATACTGGCTACATTCTTCTAGTGAACCGTATCCAGGAAGGGGAAGGCGTTATGATTTATGTTAACTAGGCGGGGTTAATGGTACTGAGGTAACTATGTTATTGGTTGCATGCAAAACCATCTACATCCTTCCCCTTAGAAAATTTAAAAGAAACAGACCGTTGTCACTACAACAGAATTAAACAGAATTAAACAGAATCGCCATAACGAACAGGTGGCTTGCTGATCCGGCCCGAGCGCGTACGGATGCCTCCCCCTTCCCCCGGAGGAGCAGAAAAAACAGGGGGACCCGAGACAGCAGGGGAACCAGGGAAGGGCGGTGGGGTTGGAGGAACAGCGGAGGGAGAACCGCGACCGCCAACAGGTGACCCGCGCAGAGGGGAACCGGCCGCTCGATATGGGGACCGAGGCATGCAGGGAACGCTGGCTGGGACAGGAGCCGGCTGCTGGTATGAGAGCGGCGGGGGCATAGGGGCCCGGGGCCTGCGGCTTCGGCTCATTAACTGCAAGCAGGTGTTGTCGGCTTCTACGGTAGATGGTTCCCTCATAGTCGACCAGATACGAACGAGGTGAGTCGGCCACCCCAACCACAGTAGCCAGACGGGAGTGACCACTGGCGGTTTGCAATCGAACAACCTGTCCAGGCAACAGAGGATCGAGTGGTCTGCACGACCGATCGTGGGAACGCCGCTGGCTGTCATGTTTCTCTTGAATGCGCCTCTGCACGGAGGCAGACTCCAGCACCCGAGGTTTCAGCTGGCGCTGGGCAATCGGGATGGTAGATCTGGTTGTTCTGGACATCAGACGCTGAGCAGGGGACCCCATGGCCGGATCTCTGGAAACATTCCTGAGGTTCAGGAGATCCAAATACAAATCAGAGTTAGACAGTCTCGCTTGTTCCATCAGAAGACGGCCCGTTCAGCAAGGCCGTTGCTCTGTGGGTACTCCGGGCTGCTGGTGAAATGCACAAAATTCCATTTGTCAGCAAAACTTTTGAACTCACGGCTGGTAAACTGCCTGCCATTGTCAGTCTGCAGCCTGACAGGGGACCCAAACGTGGAGAAGTGTTTCCGCAGCTTCCGGATCACCATCTCCGACGTGAGGGATGTCAGCAAATCCACCTCGAACCAGTTTGAGTACGAGTCGACCAGGACAAGGTAGTGGTTACCACGCCACTCGAAGATGTCGGCAGCCAGCGAGGACCAGGCCAAGGCAGGAGCGGGCTGTTGCAGCAGGGGCTGTCGCTGCTGATGTGGAGCAAGACTGTTGCACGTGGAGCAGGCAGAAACACGGTCTCGAATATATTTGGCCATTCCAGGCCAGTAGAATTGGCACTGAGCGTGGGCGAGTGTTGCATCGACCCCGGGGTGTCCGCTGTGGGCTGCGCAGTAGTAAGAATCGAACAGGGAGGACGGGACCACCACTTTATGTCCCTTAACGATAACGCCATTCTGGAGCACCAGTTCGTCACGGACCAGGAAGAAGGGCTGTGTTTCAGGCGGTGCAGCGGAGCGCTTTGTTGGCCACCCTGATTTAATCACAGACGCAAGCCGTTGCAAAACTGGATCGGCAGCGGTGTGCTCGGCCAAAAGCTGCAGCTGCTTGGTGGGAATAAAATTGACGCCCAGTACGAGCAAGTCCTCTGTTTCGTAGGGGTGGCGAGCACAGGAGGCCCGCGGGGCGCGCGATAACGTGTCCGCGATGTGCATCTCGGTGCCTTTCCTGTAGACGATGTTGAAATCAAAGCGCTGGAGCTGCAGCATCATACGCTGCAGCCTGGCAGGGACAGCATGAATCGGCTTGTTCAGGATTGTCACCAGTGGCTGGTGGTCGGTTTCGACTGTAAATCTGCTGCCAAACAGGAAGTCTCTGAACTTGGAGCAGGCAAACACCACCGCAAGCAGCTCCTTCTCGATCTGAGCGTACCGCTGCTCGGTGTCCGTCATGGTGCGGGAGGCATAGGAGACAGGAAGTAACGATCCATCGACAGATTGGAGGCATGCCGCGCCCAGGCCGAACTTAGAAGCGTCACATGTGACGGTGATGGGGCGACTCGCATCAAAAAATCGCAACGTCGGAGTGTTAATCAGTTTCGACTTGAGACAGTCCAACGCCTGCTGGTGCTGTGGGAGCCAGACCCAGGCGATATCCTTTTTTGTCAGCTGCCGCAGGGGAGCACTCAGCTCACTGAGATTTGGTACAAACTTCCCAAGGCAGTTCACCATGCCCAAGAAACGTTGTAGACCTGGCACGTCGGTGGGGGCTGCCATCTCAGAGATGGCCGCTGCCTTCAAAGGGTTGGATTTTAGTCCGTTAGAGGTGAAAACGTGTCCAACATACGTGACTTCTGAGACACGAAACTGGCACTTCTTTGGGTTCAGCTTCAGGTTGGCCTTTCGCGCCCGATCCAGGACGCGGCGGAGGTTCTGGTCATGTTCGGCAATGTCCTTCCCATAGACTAAGATGTCATCCACGATGATGGCACATGGCAGGCCCGAGAATATCTGCTCCATCCTTCGCTGGAACACCTCACTAGCGGAATTGATGCCGAATGGCATTCGCAGGAATTTGAATCTGCCGAATGGTGTGGCGAAGGTTGGCAGGTCGGAAGATGCTTTGTCCAACGGGATCTGCCAGAACGAGTTCTTAGCGTCTAGGACCGAAAAGACGGTGGCTTGCCCGACCTGAGCCGCCACGTCCTCAACAGACCACATGGGGTAGTGTGGTCGCCTGATGGCAAGGTTTAAGTCTTTGGGGTTGATACACACACGTATTTCATTCTTGTCTTTCTTTATCGTGGCAACCATGGTGGAGACCCAATCGGTGGGCTCGCTGACCGCTTCTAGCACCCCCTTGTCGACCATGTTGTTAAGCATCGCCTCGACCCTGTCTTTCATGGCGTGGGACACCCTGTGAGGTGCGCGGACCACGGGTTGTACATTTGGGTCAATGGAAATATGGTATGTCAGTGGTAACTTTCCCAGGTCATCGTTGAACAGGTCCTGGTATTCTGCAATCGGGTTAAATGACAGTTGCACTTTGTGGACCGTGTGGTCGAAGGACACCAGGCCAAGATCTTGGCACGCACGGTTTCCCAGCAGGGTAACACAGTCAGAGTTCAAAACATAAAAAATCAAGTTTCTCGTGGCCTTCTGTAGCCTGCAAGTTAAAGTGGCCCTCCCCACAGGCCTGAGAATTTCTCCACCATAGGCATGCAGTGTAGCATTGTCAGCGACCAAGGCCTCATTAGTCCTTATCTTGTTGAAAAGATTTATTGACAAAACATTGACCTTTGCCCCAGTATCTAACTTCGCAAGGAAGGTTACATTGTTGACAGTCACAGACACGGAGGGATCAAGACGTTGGCCAGGTGCCTGGAGGAGGGTAAACACATTCGAATCCTCGGGAGAATTAATTGGATCTGCATCATAGGATTCAGTAACATCGGGCTGTGGGTTGGAACAGCTATCAGATTGTTTAAGCATGTTTAGACTGGGTCTGGAAATCTGTACCTGTCTCCCACGAGAACGGAATGAGCGGCAGGCAGAAGCGAAATGATTCAGTTTGTTACAAAAATTACAAGCCTTGCCATAGGCAGGGCACGTCGACCGTCTGTGGTGCATGTAGTTACAGTTAGGGCACCTTTTTGGGGGCACATCAGCAGGACCAGGGTTGGCACGCGGCAGAAAAGCATTGTTTCCCCTCTGAGGCAGGGCTCTACTAAATCCAGCCCGGTGAACAGACTTATCTCCCAAGTCCCGGTGATCATCTGGCAATACAACGACCTCAGACAATCTGCAGGCATGCATGGCTTTTTCTAACGTTAGATCCGGATCCCTAAGAAGCTCACATCGCAGCTTCTGGTCACGCATGCCAGTTACTAAAATGTCTCTAGTGAGCTGGTCTGTCATGTCACCGAAACGGCACCGCTGGGCGAGATAACGCAAATCGGCAATAAAACATTCAGCAGGTTCCTCCGGCAGCTGTCTCCTTGTAAAGAACCGTGCCCTCTCTAGAATGCGGTTCGAGGGCAGGTCACAAATCTCCCTGAACTTACGTAGCAGGCAAGCAGGGTCACTGGCAGATTCTGCAGGGGTAACCACCACGTTGTTGTCGTCCAGGACCGCTGGAGCATAGACAAAAGTTCTGGCTCTCTTCATGGCATCAGGTCCGACAAGGTTGAGTAGGAGGGAGGCTTTGAGGGAGTCAGGATCATTGCGGTGAGCGACGTTGACAAAGTGGGTGAAATCAATTTCAAACGTAGCCCAGCGCTCAGAAATATCAGCATCAAAGACAAGCTGCGCGGGCTTTCTGCACGAGGATGCCATGGTCAGAGAGATAAAGCACAAAAGGCACAAATCAAATAAAAGAAATAAAACCCGATGGACAGGTAGGCGCAAGTATCTTCCAGCTCCGACACCATGTAAATAGGCAATTTACAAACTCTAAAAGTGTTCAACACATTTTAATGATAGCACAAGGTATTACATACATCCTCAAAATACTGGCTACATTCTTCTAGTGAACCGTATCCAGGAAGGGGAAGGCGTTATGATTGATGTTAACTAGGCGGGGTTAATGGTACTGAGGTAACTATGTTATTGGTTGCATGCAAAACCATCTACACCGAGTTACAGTGAAACAAATTTTTTGCATGCTATCCATTCAAATCATACTATATATACATAAGTATAAGCGAGTTCGGTATTCCGACTGCACATGCCCAGGTCATAGGTCACTAGAGATAAACATTGGAAGGTGCGGATCTGCTGTGTGTTATCTTTAGTTATCAGACCTTAGTTTCAGTGAGTGCTTTAAGCTTCGTGCTGCTCAGTGGGGCCAGGGCAGGCGGGGTCCATGATCGGGTTCTATAGTCGGGGTCTGGCGCGAACGCGGGTCACCGGACCTGTGAGCACTGCCAAGCTGCCGCTGGGCCATCCCCGTCCCCGAGTGTCTCGTCCCCGTCCGGAGGCAGACGGAGGTGTTGGGCTGGCCTAGCAGCTGACACGGGGGGGGCTCGGCGCCGGTTCCAGCCTGGCTCCGCTCCGGCTCCTGGGGGGGCCGTCCCCCGGCGGGCCGGGGACCGCCGACTGCTCGACTCTCCCTATCCAGTGCCGGTTGCCCCCTCGGTGGAGGGCATTTCATTACAAACAGCGAGTCAGTCGGAGCTGGGATACGCAATCAGTTCCACTGGAGGTGCTTGTAGTCTTCCGGCATCAAGGGCCATGCTGCCGGCCACCAGCGGGAACGCACAGGGGGTGTCGCAACGGACCAGGCAACATCTCCGGAGAAGGGTCTCGACTCGAAACGTCTCCCACTCCTTTTCTCCGGGGATGCTGCCCGTCCAGCCGAGCCGCCGCAGCACCCCGTGTGCACCCCCGCCGACGGCCGGCGCTTGGCCTCCGCCGGCAGCCGCTGGGTGGGGCGGGGGGTGTGGCCAGCCAACCTCCCTGGCAGGGCCTGTGGCTCGCCGCCCCGGGGTCGACCCGGACATCTCCGACCGCCCCCCCCCCCCCACCCCCAGGCAGGGACGGGACACCGGGGGGGGGGGGGGGGCGCTCGAGCGGTGGCTCGGTAGCGCCCACTCGGCTTAACCTGGGCTACGGATCAAGCACGAGTCTGTGCTCGCCTGTCACCAACTGGCATCTGCCCCCTCTCTCTCTCGTTGTTACACCCGCTCTTCCACTTCCTGACACCCCCGTTCCTCAGAATTAATATACTCTTACACATAAATCATGAACAAAAATAAGAATTTACATACAGTTTATGCAGTCAGCGCTTCGTTCACTTTTACTTTATAGTCAGTGACCTTTGACAAATCCCATGGTTCCTTGCGTTTTTTCGGAATACCAAACTCGCTTATTAATCAAGTCATACATAAGTACAACAAGAGGTGCAGAAAGAAAAATACCAGAGTGCAGAATGTTGCGTTAAAGCCAATAGTGTTACATCTACAGAGAAAGAGCAGATTGTTTAAAAAGTGCATGGGGTACAATAAGGTAGAATGGGAAATTAGGATTGCACCCTTAGCTTATGGGAAGACTGTTCAGTCGTCTGAGGGGAAGAAGGTGTCCTGAACCTGGCAGTACTTGTTTTCAAAGGCTTTTATCTTCCTCCCAACAGAGATGAGGGAATGACTATTGTAAATCACCCTTGATTATGTGCTCTGCTTTCCTGAGGCAATGAGAATTATAGACAGAATCAGTGGAGGTGTGGCAGGTCTGCATGATAGACTGGGCTATGTTTAAAACTCTGCAATGTCTTGCTTTTTTGAGCATAACAGTTGCCATACCAAGCTGTGATACATCCCAATAGGATTCTTTCTATGGTGCATTTATAAAAAATGGTAAGCCTTGTTGGAGATGCCAAATTTTATTAGTCTTCTGAAAAAGTAGAGGATTGGTGTGCTTTCTTGATGGCAACATAAGTGTGGTTGGTGATATCTATGCTCAGGAAGATGGAGCAGTGAAGCACTTAAAATTTCATTTCGGAGTCACGTGAGTGACTTCGTGAAGAGCCCGCCGGCACGCATGCGCGACATATCGTTGCAACGCATTGCTGCCGACAGCGCTCCCCGCCAGCCCTTCATAAGGAACCGCTTAGGTAAGTTAAACTAACCTTAAGTTGGTTGGCCCTTGCTGTCTGTTTTGTCTTTCAGCAAGGGTGTGGATTGGAGTTCAGAATGTCTGGTCGAAGTCGTCGTTCGACCGGCCCGGCGCCCTCATCATCGTTTACACCTGGGGCCGGGAAAAAGGCGGGGAAACCGTTGGCGTCTGCTTCTGCAGGTCGGGACCCGCTGAATCGCCACAGCTCCGAGGAGGAGTTCGTGGAGGACGACAACGGGGTGCCTCCCGAAAGGGTGGACCCTGCCACAAGTTCGCCAGTGGCGACCACGTGGAAGGGGTCTCGTGCTGCGGCCCGAACCCCCTCCGCTAGCCCTTCGTTGAAGGGCAGGGGAGGAGCCCGTAAGCCTAACCCGGTTCGGGCCAAGGCTCCACCAGCCGCCATGGTGCAACGGCGGGACCTGGGTCTGTAAGGTCTGCTACCCAACTCCCAACTCCCGCCGCCGGGACGGGGGGCTTGGGTACGGTCCCGCCTCGGTCGCCGAGTCCCCCATGGATGGGTGGACGAGACCATGCGTCGGCACCGTCCAATATGTGGACAGCCGGCAAGCCCGCGCGGGCGTCGCTCCATGCTTCTGCTGGAGTCGACCCCAAGCCGTCAGGGCCCTTTGTGGCAACGGCTTCCGCTCCCGCTAAACGGAGGCGGTTGAACACCTCGCCCGCGCGGGAATCGCACGGTTTCGCTGCGGCGGCCGAAAGCGACAATTTCCGGCGCCGAGATCACTTCTCAGAGGTGCGGGCCGATGAAAGGAGCCCCGGCATGTTTTCTGAGCCGGAGGACTCCGACCACCCGAGTGTTCAGGGTGGTGGGCGTATTGACCGTATGGAGCGGCTGCTGGAGCTGTTGCTCCATAATCAACAGCAGCTCGCATCCACGAACATCGACAGGCACAGGGCCGCCTCGACAGCCTCTATCATCAGTGAGCCACAGGAGGAAGAAGGGTTTGACCCTACACCAGCTCTATCGGAGCCACCGACAGAAGAGCTACTGGATGTAGCGGCAAAATTCGCTGCTCCAGTCACAACTGGACTTCCGCTTCAACCCAAACTGGCAGCCACGGTAGATTTTCTTACGAACCACCGGCTCCAGGAGGAAGTCCTTTCGCAGGCCATTCATCGCCACAAGCCTCCTTCCAACTGCAATGCCCTCAATGTGCCAGTGGTCAATACGCCCATATGGGGCAACATCGGCGTGGCTATCCGCCATCAGGAGGTGAAGCTCCAGCGGATTCTAAAACTCCTTACGGCCGGTATTACCGCCTTTGCGCGGTCGGTCGATGGTGGTGACCTTTCATTGGACCAAGAGGATGCATTGGCACTGTTATGTGCTACCCAACACGAAATTAATGATTTTCGGAAAAACAGCATCCGTCCTTCTATCAACCCAAAATTCGCTGGGTTGTGCAAACCACCACCGCCACCGCCGCCCCGACAACTCTTCGGAGAGGATCTTCCGAAGAGAGTCAAAGAGCTTGATGAGGTAGCCAAGACGGTGGGACTTATGCGATCTCAGATCGCCCCCAGACCGACGGTGCCAAAAGCTCCACCTGCTCGACCGCGAGGCTCGGTCACTTCAGCAACCAGACCATATGCTGCTACGCATCACTATTATCAACAGGGCCAGCAGCAGCGGTCTTTTTTGGGGTCAGGCCCACAACGACCCCAGTGGAAGATGAAGCCACCTCACCGTCAAACCAACCCAGCACCTCCACGGCCACCCAAGTATGTCAAGGACCGCCGGTGACCATGGAGGTAAGGCGGTCTGGGTTTCTTTCCCCTGTCCCTTTAACATCACATGTTGGAGGGCGACTCCGGTTCTTTTCTGAAGCATGGAAGACTGTTACTTCAGATGAGTTTATTTTACAAAATATTCGGGGTCATTCTATTGAATTTATTCACGGGGACATCCCTCCATCCCAGCATATGCCTAAACGGAAGTTTACGCTGTCTGCCGTTGAGCAGGCAGCAGGCACAGCTGAAATTTTTCGTTTGGAACAAAAAGGCGTGATAGAGAAAACTATGCACGAACCCATTGAATTCGTCTCTAATATTTTTACCAGACCAAAAAAGGATGGAGGTTGTCGGGTGATTATTGACTTGACCCAGCTGAATACTTTTGTAACATACACCCATTTTAAAATGGACACTTTCGAGACAGCCAAATCACTGATTTCACATGGTTGCTTTATGGCATGCATTGATTTGAAAGATGCATACTATTCAGTATCCATTCGGAAACATCACCGAAAGTTTCTGAAATTTGTCTGGATGGATCAGCTCTAGCAATACAGGGCCTTGCCAAATGGGCTTACTACCGCCCCTAGGCTCTTTACTAAGTTGCTTAAACCTATTATGGCCCAATTACGTATACAACACCATGTTGTAATGGCCTATTTGGATGATATCCTGATTATTGGCAACACCCTGGAAGCAGCTGAAAGGGCAGTTTCGGCCACTGTCACTATATTTCAGCGGCTGGGGTTTATAGTCCATCCAGACAAATCCAAGTTCTGCCCATCCCAGGTTATGGATTATCTGGGTTTCACGGTGGATTCTATTCGAATGAGGGCCACCATACCATTTAACAAGGTTGAGGATGTCACCCTTGCATGTCAGGATCTTGCACTCGCCAGTATACCATCTATTCGGCAAACAGCTAAGGTGATTAGGAAAATCGTAGCTTTGTTTCCGGCAGCCCAGTTTGGGCCTTTGCATTATCAAAATCTGCAAAGAGCCAAGATTGCCGCGTTGGAAAAGAACGCTGGTCATTTCGACAGACCTATGCGACTGCCTTCTGATGCTGAGGTTGAGCTACAATGGTGGGTGTCCAATATTGGCAGGGCATTCAAACCCATTGTTGTACCCAATCCGGTGGTATATTTGCAAACTGACGCAAGCTCCCAAGGCTGGGGAGCTACGGACAGCTCTTCGAGTTGTGGGGGCAGTTGGGATGCCCTTGAAGCTAGCATGTTGCTAGTGCAAGGGATTAACTATTTGGAGCTGCTTGCAGCATTTCACGGAGTGCGGACTTATTGTTCCAATCTCAGTGGAACTCATGTCCATCTCCAAATAGACAACACTACGGCGGTGGCATATTTAAACCATATGGGCGGTACCAGGTCAGTCTCTTGTGACAAATTGGCTAATACTATTTGGCTCTGGTGTATTGATCGGCATATTTGGATTTCAGCCACCTATTTGCCAGGTAGGCTTAATACTGTGGCAGACACCAGGTCACGCAAATTCAATGATAGTATAGAGTGGATGTTGCATCCTCAAATATTTGCCCAAATTACAGCCAAATTTGGTCAACCGGATATAGACCTTTTTGCGTCCCAGTTGAACCATCAGGTACCGGCATATGTTTCATGGGAACCAGACCCTGGGGCATTAGCGATGGATGCATTCTCGCTAGACTGGGGGAATTGGTTTTTCTATGCATTCGCCCCGTTTTGCCTCATCAGTCGGGTATTACAAAAAATCAAGATGGATTCTGCCAGAGGTATTCTTGTCATACCCGACTGGCCCACACAGCCTTGGTATCCGGTGGTCTTTGACATGATTAGTCAACCTTGGGTCCCTTTAGAGGGTTGCCCGCATTTGGTTTCTCACCCTGTTTCAGGGGAGTTACACCCCTGCCATGCCTATTTAAAATTACTGGCTTGCAGGTTCTGACCAGGCCATGGATGCAGTATGGCCTTTCTACCCGGACCATGAACACCATTGGAGCATCATGTCGAGAGTCAACCAGGCGAAGATATCTCTCCCACATCACCAAGTGGGAAGCCTACTGAAGCCGCTCTCGCATCACCTATGATGATATCTCCAATACCGACGTCCTGGAATTCCTCGCGGGGTTGCACCACGATGAGCACTTGAGTTACAGTACCATCAACAGCGCCAGGAGTGCGCTGTCATTCTACCTCAACATCGAGGTAGGATCAAACAGGCTAGTGTCCAGGCTTATGCGGGGAATATTCAATCTGAATCCGCCTACACCACGCTATAACATCACCTGGGATGTCAGGGATGTACTAACCCTGCTCAGGTCGTGGTCACCCATGGAAGGGTTACAGCTGGACAAACTCACTATGAAATTGGTGATGTTACTAGCGCTGACTTCAGCACAGCGGGTTCAGACGCTCCACAAACTCCGTATTGACAGGATGACGTCTACCCCTGGAGAAGTAGTCTTTTTCATTGATGAGCTACTTAAGCAGCATAGACCTGGGTGCACAGGACTGCAGCTGAAGTTCCCGGCATACCCCGCAGATGCTCGGCTATGTTTAGCCACTCATATCCGTTACTACGTCAAGGTGACGAGGAGCATCAGAGGAATGGAGTTGTACCTGCTTGTCACTCACAAAAGACCTCACCATCGAGTGACAGTCCAGACGATATCCAGGTGGCTCCGGACCGTCTTGGATAAGGCAGGTATTGACACTAATGTGTTTAAATCTCACTCCACCAGGGCTGCATCTACGTCGGCGGCGAGGGTCATGGAGGTGCCCATGGACCATATCCTCGCCACAGCAGGATGGGCGAACGAAGTTGTGTTCCAGCGGTTCTATAACAAGCCTGTTGCTGCTCCCCTACAGTTCGCGGAGGCCGTGCTGAACGCCGGACGAGAACGTGGGGATGTCCCCGTTTAAAGGGGATTTTTTGCTGTGTTATTAATAAATCTTCTTTTGTTTCAGTATAACTTCGTTTCATCAACTTGTTTACTCCAATCCATCCTTGCTAGTGGTGTGTCAGCATGGACGTGGTCCAGGGCGTGTAATCACAGAAGCTTTGAAGTCTTCACGAAGTCACTCACGTGACTCCGAAATGAAATAGTAAGATTGAACGAGAACTTACCAGTTCGAAGGTTGATCTTTATTTCATGAGGAGTTGCGGTGAGGGATTTCGTGCCCTCCGCTCCCAACCCTCGATCATCCTCAGCTGGTAATTAGAGTCTCTTTAAATCTTACTATGCCAAATCATTTCTGTGTTGTTTTCTGTGATTCCACACCGCTGCTTTGAAGAATGTCGCGCATGCGTGCCGGCGGGCTCTTCACGAAATCCCTCACCGCAACTCCTCATGAAATAAAGATCAACCTTCGAACTGGTAAGTTCTCGTTCAATCTTACTATTCTGAACCTCAGCACCATTGATACCGACCAGGGCTTGTACTCCATTCTGCTTCCTGAAATGTATGACCAGCTTCTTCATTTTGTTGACAAAGGTTGTTGTCCTGACGCCATAGCACAAAACTCTTTATTTCCTTCCTGTACTTCATCTCATCATTGTTTGGAATCTGACCCACATCTGTGATGTCACCAGCAAACTTGCCGATGATGTGAAATAGACGTTCGCCACTGGTTGTGAGTGTGGGTGCCCAATTCCTGCTCATCTTGAAGTGGACGGGCTCATAATGCCAGCAACTTGGTACCTATACTAGTTATTTCACTTCGGAGTCACGTGAGTGACTACGTGAAGAAGGCCATCAGCCCACATGCGCGTCATTACGTCTACTGCATGGCGCCACGACTGGCTGACAGGCGCGTCGCTCCTGCCAGCGGTAAGTTAAAAGACCCGCAGGTAAGTTCTAGAGCTTATTCTGAGGTCATGTATTCGTTTAAGCTTGTTTGCAGGGTCGCTACAAGTTGAACGAAAAATATGGACAAAATGAAGACAAGACGGTCCACGGGGAGACCCGCTACAGAAGACCGCGGGTAGCGGCGGGCCATCAACTTCACCACCCCAGTCGCTGATGACAATTCCAGCGACTGCAGAATTGGTGTCTCTGCAGAGCACCGTGGCTACCCCGAGGGTGGGGAAAGCCAAGCAGAAGTCTGAGAGGCCTATAGACTCAGATGAATCAGGCCAGAAGGGTGCATCTCCCACTATGGACAGCGTCGTCGGACGCCTGTCCCGAATGGTGCACCTCATGGAGAGGATGCTCGAACATGATACACTCCTTAGATCGGAGTTATATCAGCGCGGGTCTCCGAGAGGGCCTGTGGCAGAGCCTGATACAGGGCTGCTAGATGTCGCCCTCTCTGAGGAGGGGAGGATCCATAGTCACTTGTGGGCTGACTCAGAGTTTGGCAATATGTCCAGTGGGCATACTAAGATGCACAGGCAGCGAGAAACAGATATACTCGCCATAGCATCAAAATTTGCGATGCCATCGCAAACTGGAGAGCCGCTCGAAGAAGAATTGGCGGCAAACATCAACTATCTGGCTTCACACCAGCTTCAAGAGGAAGTAATGGTGGACACGGCCATGAGGCACCACACACCCATCAACTGTGCATCTTTAAGTGTGCCGGCTGTCAACAGCTCAATATGGAATCATCTGGGTGGAGGCATAATGAACCAGGAGGTAAAACTCCAGAAAATTCTGGGCCTGCTGGCTTCAGGAATCACGGCCTTTGCCATATCAGTGAATGGAGTTCCTTTGTCGGATGACCAACAAGATGCGCTGGCTCTACTATGCAACGCGCACGTCGAGATCAATTGCTACCGAAAAAATGCCATCCGCCCCACCCTCAATCCTAAATTTGCAGCATTATGTAAACCCAGTAATATACAGCCGCCAAACTACCTATTTGGTGAATATCTACCTAAACAGGTCAAAGACCTGGATGACGAGGAGAAAGCTTTGGGGCTAATCCAGGCTTCATCAGCCAACAGAGCTTCGGATCTCCGACGGCAACATCCCTATGCCTCTACCAGCAGCAATCGTTACCCTGAAGCTGGTAGCAGCATGAAGTCGGACAATTAAGAACCAAAGTCTTTTTTAGGGCATGGCCAAGGCCGGCCCTCCTCCAAAATACGCACCTGGAATACTCCAACAGCTTTTCCCCCCCAGAGCTCGGGGACGGAAATTAATTCCACGAAGCCACCAATAACCATGAAGGTAGGTGGATATACTTTATTTTAGAACATAAGGGTGTGCACCACTCACAGGTTGGGGAATTAGCTATTTTAAGCCTTTGCATTATTAAAACATTTGGCATTACAGAATAAGCAGGGGTCACCAGTTCCTTTATGGTACAAGTACTAACCACTTAGAGTTCATGGGTGCACACTATGGGTTAAAGACTAATTGCGTGAATATGCATTGATTGATTAAGGTTTATTTGATTAAGGTTTATTTAAATAGGGACAGATACAAAAACATAGATACACTTGAAACAGTCATCTGACGTATGCATCATAGTGTTTTTAGCCAAAGCTAATTCGCAACACTTGTCGCTAGTAGGGCTTTTGGTTAAAAATGATAATACAGATTAACATTATTAAAAATAGGAAAATGGAAATGGAAATGAGATAAAAAATGGAAAAGAGAAAAAGACATACAGAGAGAGCACAGTGTAAAAACTAAATATGAGAACAAGATTGTTGTTGAATTGTTGTAGCTACAATTTTGTGTTTCTTTTGAATGTGACATATGTAGGGATACATTTCAAGTGGTCTGGCAGTGAGTTCCATAATTTTGTCCCTTTTACTGAAAAGGCAGTTTGAGCAAAAGATGTTCTGCAGAAGGGGATACTACAATTGCCTTTTGACGCTGCTCGGGTGGTGGATCTGGTACCACTTTGCAGTCTTGGTATTGTTTTGCACAGCAGCTGGGGAGCAGCGCCATTTAGGCACCTAAAGACCAATTTAACTAAATGTAAGGAAATAAAGTTAGCAAAACTTAGGATCTTATATTTGCTTAGAATTTGACAGTGATGATACCTTATTTTTTTTTGTCCAGGACTTTCAAGGCTCGGTTATTAGAGACACTCTATGGCCTTAATTGATCACTGGTGAGCCTGGGACCATGTGGTTAAGCCATAAGATATATGTGAGAGAATCATAGAATTCATGAAAAGAAAAGCACAGTTAAAAGTCAAACAGTTTCTTATAATCATAAAACAGCCCAAGTTTGCCTTAATGGTTTTACACATTTTCTTAATATGACTTTTAAAGTTCAACTGATTGTCTATAATTATTCCCAGATACTTTACTTCAGGCACTTGTTCAGTGAGCTCACCATTGATTTTTATATTGAGGAGGTTTCACATGCATCACCTGCATGTTCAACTTTAATTAACAACACCACAGCAGTGGCTTAAGTTAATTACATGGGAGAATCAAGTCCATATCCTATGTTAATTGGCTACCTCATTTACACTGATGAATTGCAAGGAATATCTGAATTTCACCTACCTACCTGTCAGGTAGACTCAATATGGTGTTGGACACCGAGATACGATAATTCAGTGATACATCCGAATGGATACAATAATATGGTTTATAACATCATTAACCGGTATGGACAAAGGATACTGATTTGTGCAGACTAAATCACCAGTTACCAAGCATGTTGCACGTGTGCAAGGGCCATAGGCAGAGGTGGTGGAGGTACTCCTGCAACTCCGGGGAAGGATGTGCTTTATGCATTTCCCCCGTTCTGCCTTCATCAATCAATGCTTGCTAATGGTCAGGCGAGACCCTGCCTCAGGCCTCCTGGTAAACCCAGGCTGGCTGACATAGCCATGGTTCTCTATTCGGGGTATGATCAGTTTTTTATCGCCGTCCCAAAGGCAGCATCTGCAATCCACCCTGTAACGGGGGGGGGGGGGGGTGAACATCCTCTCCATGACCAAATTAAATTATTGGTTTACAGAGTCTGAGAAGACCTTTCCTGGGGCTCGGATTGACTGAACACATGGTGGATGTACTGGCTGCAGCCTGGAGAGACAGTACGAAGAAACAATATGATTCCCATATTAGGAAGTGGGAAAAGTACTGTACACTAGCCAATATATCCTATTGGCTAGTGTACAGCTCACATACCGATGTGTACACACATACCGAATATACCAAGCACACATAACCGATGTGTTAGAGTTTCTCGCCAAACTTTTCTTTGAAGATAAATTGAATTATAGTGCTATTAACTGTGCGAGATGTGCACTATCGGCGTATCTAGGGCCAAGATCGGGACAACAACCTGTTGGGTCACACCTTCTAGTGTCCAGGTTCATGAAGGGCATCTTCAACACAAAACCTCCCAGGCCCAGATATACGGAAATATGGAATGTAGGCACAGTATTAACTTTGCTCCGCCGGTGGGCGCCGGCAACATCCCTGTCCCTGGTCCAGCTCATATACAAAGTAGTGATACCCATGGTGCTGGTGTCAGCGCAACGGGCCCAGTCGTTACACAAGCTCCGACTGGACAGAATGATCATATCTGCCAATAGCATCACGTTCTACTTATATGACCTAGTCGAGCAAAGTAGACCAGGTACATCCAGACTCAAGCTGCTTTTTGCGGCTTATCCCTTGGACATCCGGCTATGTGTGGTAACACACCTGCAACTTTATATTAAGGTCATTAAAAGCCTCAGGGGCTCGGAACTAGCATTATTTGTTAGTTTTAAGAAACCTCATAATAAGGTTTCAGTTCAGACCATTTCCAGGTGGTAAAACAGGTCCTGACATGTGCAGGAGTTGATACTGATTATTTTAAATCTCACTCCACCAGGGCAGCATCAATGTCAGCAGCAAGGGCAATGGATGGTCCTGCTAGACCATATAATAGCAACCGCAGGATGGTCAGGGGAACGTACATTCGTACTATTATTATGATTTGTCCATTAAAAGCATCAGAATGTTTTCAAAAATTTGTCATGTCTGAATGCACTTATCTCTCATCCTTGGTCAACCTATACAGTGAGTGGCTTGGACTTGTGCCCATGGCATGAAATCACAGAGCTTCGAAGTTTTCACATAGTCAATCACGTGATTCCGAAGTTAAATAGTAAGATTAAATGAGAACTTACCAGTTTGAAGTTTGATCGTTATTTTATGAGGAGTTACGATGAGTGATTACATGCCCGCCGCTCCCAACCCTCATAAAAGATCAGCTGGTATTACAAGTCTCTCGTATCTTACTATATTCAGTTCAACAACTGTAATTCTGTGTTTTCACACCGCTGCTTTGAAGGTTGACGCGCACGCGGGCTGACAGCTTTCTTCAGGTAATCGCTCATCGTAACTCCTCATAAAATAAAGATCAAACTTCAAACTGGTAAATTCTCATTTAATCTTACTATTTGCTGCTATCTTCTCCTCATTTAAGCAGCTGGATGTTCTTATATTTAGATTAATTCTGAATTTACTTCTGCTCTTGCTGCAAGTCCTTGCAAAAAGAAAATTAACTTGCATGATGACTGACCTTTGGATGCACAGAATTTTCAATAAATATATATTCCCAAGGTGAGGGCTAGAAATGAAATAATTTTGTCAATTGTAACACAGAATCTTAATAGCGATACAATAAATTAATACAATACCATACAATGCAATACAAATGTATTTGTCACAAGCACCAACTAAGGTACAGTGAAATGAATTTGCCATGCAGCGGTATAATTTGAAAAAAGGAACACACAATACGCTATAAAATTTAACATAAACATCCACCACAGCATGCTTCACTGTGGTGGAAGGCAACAAAGTTCAGTCAGTCCTCCTCCTTTGTTCATCCGTGGTCGGGGCTATGAACCCTCCGTAGTCACCGCTATGGACGGCCCGATGTACAGGCCCTCTCATCGGGATGATCAAATCTCCGATGTCGGGACGGTCGAACAAACTCTGCTGCTTGGAGTGCCCGAATCGGCCACTTTCTTACCGGAGACCACGGCTTCAGGATGTAATGGGCCGGCGGTCGAAGCTCTTCTCTGGCGATCCTCAGCAAGGGATCCCAGGCTCCGGATGTTAAGTCCACGCCACGCCCACGGCTAGTAGCTCCGCAGACCACAGCCCATGATGCCAAAGTCACCAGGACAGCGATCAGAGCACTCCTTTATCTGGCGATCCCCGGCAAGGGTTCATCCCGCTCCGCGATGGAGAAATCCACTCTGCGCCCGCTGCTGAAGCTCTGGGCCTGTCTCCGGGAAAGGCCGGTCCAATTCAAGTTGTTAGGCGGTGAGAGGGGAGGTGAAGAAGTGACATGGAAAAAGTCGCCTCTCTGAAAAGTGACTGAAAAACGGTTTCCCCCTTTTCTCCCCCACCACCCCCCACATAAGAAACACCGAGAGACACTAAAACAAACATTTAGACATACTAAAAAAAACAAAAATTGTCGAAATGATGACAGGGCAGCCGACTCGCAGTGCCCCCAACCGACCATAGATAGATGTAGCGAGAGGGTACAAAATGATATTTGGGTCGAATGATTGTAGAGGCTCTTCTTGTAGTTTATCTGGTTTTGCCACTGGCATCATAGTGATCTGAGGTTCATGAATTCAGCACAATTATGCATTGTATGTTGTATTAGGCATTTCTGAAAGCGTCTCAGGTGCCTGAACAAAAAACATTTTTGTTGATCTATGTGTTCCAATTGTTACACAGTGTATGTGTTCTGCATAGCTTTAACCCTTTTATTCTTTGTTAATGTTTCTTTGCTGTAACATCCACTGATTGTTTTTTTATTAATACTCGGAACTTCATCTGATTTACCATTCTAGTCACATAAAAGGCCTGTTCCTACATACCTGTTGTGAGAATGGGAGGGCGTGATAATATATTCAATCAATGCCTATCCACAGCAAAGTAGGAGCTCTGTAGTGACTTGGAGAAATTAAGCAAATGCATGCTTTAGAGTTTGCCGAATGCTTAAAAGTAAAATTTAAAGCAAAATTAGAACAAAAATCTAAATCTCCTTCCCAGACAGTTTACTTCCATGACATTTCTGTTACCCTTTATTGGGAGACTACTACTTGGAGTTTACACTGCTGTTTCATTTGCCATTAATTTACTGTGTGGTGCGATGGTTATGTCTAGCCTTTATTTTTCAAAGAGAGCAAGAAAACTAATTGAATGTTAAGTAGTAACATTAGAGACATCCATATGAGCTGTCCTTTCTGCCCTGAATGTGAAAGGCTGCTTTGCAATTGCATTGCATTCAGTGGTTTGAGCACTTGTGTGCATACTCTTTGCTTTCAGTGGACATTTATCATTGGCTCCTTCAATAGCATTCTGACTTTTCCAAAGAATTTCCTTCTGATCCGTTTCCCTGAGCAATGTGCTATAGAGGTTATATTTATCAAAATCAACCGTCATGATTTCTCTTGACCAGCCGTACTTGGGGGATTTCATTATAAACATGCCTTATTGCCATCTTCTCTAGTGAAAGTTCCAGGTTCGTTTTGATGAGAACATTCCTGGGAGCCATTTAGTTCTATTGGTATTTTTAATGTTTTGGGAATTTGGTCATCTTAAATTGTTCTTGAAAATGTGACAGCTGCTTTGTGAACCTCTGCAGTACTTCCACTGAACGTACTCCAATTGTACAGTTGAGAGAGTTCAAAGGATTAAATGCAATGTCGATGAAGGAACAACATATATTTCCAAGTCAGGATGGTGTGTGACTTAGAGTGGTGGTATACCTGCTGCCCTAACATTAAAGGTTGCTCCCCCTTTCCATCCTCACTACTTTCTACAGGGGCACCATAGAGAGTATTTTGACCAGCTGTATCTCTGTCTGGTTTGGCGACTGTAGAGCCTCCGACTGGAAGTCTGTACAGAGAGTGGTGAGGTC
This sequence comes from Raja brachyura, assembly GCA_963514005.1. The sequence goes on along the minus strand of OY740786.1, from coordinate 61,244,816 downwards.
AGCGGAAAAAATCATCGGGACCTCTCTCCCCTCAATCGGGGATATTGCGACCAAACGTTGCGTGTCTAAGGCCAGCAGTATTATAAAAGACCCCACACATCTCCATCACGGACTGTTCACTCTGCTGCCCTCGGGAAAAAGATATTGCAGCATAAGGAGCAGAACATCAAGGTTCTGCAACAGCTTCTTCCCACGAGCCATCAGACTCCTGAATGCCATGTAATGGGCTGCCACCATTGTCTATTTATCCTTTTAATCCATTTTATCCATGTCTATCCTTCTGTTAATGTATCGTGTTGCACAGGGAGCCAAATGCAACGTAATTTCGTTTGGAACTGCATATATCAATGTATTTCTAAATGACAATAAAGTTTGTTTGACTTTGACTTGACTTGACTTGACTCAGTGAAAGAATGTAGCACTTCGTGGAGATGGTACATACAGCAATCGATGTGTACTGATAGTGGAGAGTATGAATGTCCAGGGTGGTGAATGCAAAACCAATTATACGTGTTGTTTTGCCCTGTAAAGTGTAAACTTGCTTGAGGATTTTTGGAGCTCAACTCATCCAAGCAAAATGAGAGTAGTCTGCTTTTCTCATGACAAGTAAGAATGTAATTATTCTGTTTGGGACATATGACAATAAAATACTCTTTGGTCACAATGAAGGGCCGAATGGCCTCCTCCTGCACCTATTTTCTACGTTTCCATGTTTTTAAGTGTTGTATTGCTCATGATCTTAGTTGATGGTGGAAAGGCTTAGGGGTGTCAGGAGATGATTCACTCATATAGGATACCCAGCCTCAGTCATGGCTGTACTATTCATATGGCTGGTGCAGTTGTCTATTTCTAAATGAACTCTACCTCCCTTTATGAGTGGAGCAAACCACAAGGGATTTATTTATTTATTTTTTAATCAACTCAACTGCATTTGGTGAAGAATGTGTTGATCTTTTACTTGCTGAATACATGTGCTTTGTTTAATGCTGAGCGAATTAGACAATTAAAAACTATTTTAACCAATGAATGGTTAGGATCTGGAATATGCAGCCTGCGTGGTGTTGGAGGGAGGTTCAATTGTAACATTCAATAGGAAGCTGCATAAGTATCTGAAGTAGAATAAGTTTCAGGTCATCGGGGAGGGGTATGGAAATGGGACCTACTGATTGCTTTTGCAAAGAGCTGGTATGGACTCAACCAACTAATAGCCTGTCTTCAGACTGTAGCTTCTCTGTGATATTGTGAGTTTATGATGTAACGGTTGAACTGCTCCTGCGTTTGCGTGCCATTGAATATTCATGCAGCAGATAGTTGTCAGAAAACATGCAGAGTTATCAAAAACTTGAATGCAAGTTTATTTTTGGGCTCACAGAAATAGCACAATTCTTTTTAAATTGAAGGACTATTTTAAGAAAAGGAATAAGAACAGCTGTTCTGCCAGAAACTCCAGATTATGACTTAAACACAGCTTGAATAGCCTGAACGGTCAAATAACCAAACCAATCAAAACTCTTAATGTTCTCCTTTCAAGCTGTTTTTAATATTATATAACAACTTATTTTTCTTTTATCATTCTCTGGTTTCTGCACCATTCCCAACTAGAAGAAGAGGCAGGCAGCCCTAACTGCAGACTTCTTTTAAAACTGACTGAATTGACTGAAACAAGATTTAGAAGAACAGCTTGCAGTGAATCATTATCTAGTTTCTTTCTTTATGGGGAAAATCAAGCGTTTGTGACATGTGGATTTTATTGGAAAGTGTTTTTAAGGAACAATGCTTTCTTACTTGGATTTCTATTTTCCATACTATTTCAATTGCTTGCCTATAAAAATATGTAAAAGTCACAGCCAAGAATGTCTGTCAACATGAGCATGCATAGTACCATAATATACTGCACAAATATTGATAATGTGTGGAGATTACTAGTGTGGATATAAAAACATTAGGATGTTACTGATTGATGAGGAGGATTGCACCATATTTATTGAACATGTGTGTCAAATGGACTGCTAGCAGAATAAAATGGCATTAAATTAGTAGTTATGAATGTATAAACATATGCCAGAAATCAATCAAAAGAATGGTACATGCGAACTTCAGGGCAAAATAATCAAACCTCAGGAAATGTTGGAATTAACAGCAATTCTATACCTCTTCTTCGGACATGTCCTAAGGCCTGTGAATGTTAGTTTAAAGTCTTTGTATATGAGGGTAGAGTTTTCTAAATCATAGGTTCCATTTTGTTGTATATTTGGGATGCAAGTGCAAGCCCAGGTGACAGCATAAATCTACTCTCATAATTTCAGTGTTATGCTTGTGCGCATTATATATGGATGTTATTACACATTATGTTTGTTTGGATGAAGAGGCTTCAGATCTGCTCCTGCGGCTGGATGAAAATAACATCTTCAAAGGGCTTGAAAATACATCAAGGAAAGGGTGCTTGAGAGAGGGAAAACAGGGACCTCGCATAGATAAGTACTTCCTGAGAAGTCAATAAAGTAAGTTGAATGAAGTCCAGCGACTGGAGTATCACAAAGTTCGCAGGGCATCAACCCCCTGATGAAGGAAACTCAAGCACAGTGACGCAGGCAGAGGAGGATATGGAGCCCATTCCGCCAAGAAAACCAGCAATGGAGAAAAAGATCAGTGGAAGAAAACCTTGCATCAAATGGCCTGGAGCCTCGGAAAAGAAAGAATGGGAGACCATAAATGTAGACCTGACCCGTATCATACAGGGTGTAATGGGTACGGTTGAAATAAAGCATGATAAGACATCATCTATGGCTATGGAGCAGAACAATATGGAATAAGGGAGAAAAAGGAAAAGGCACCAGCTTTGGAAAGCAAGTCCAGACAGCAAAAGGAGATGGAATGCCTAATCCGGGAGAGAAGGTAGCTCAAGAAGCAGTGGAGGAAGGCGTCTGATAGTGAGAAGGAGGGCATCAACTTTCTCCAGGGAAACATCAAATACCATTCAGCAACTCTGAGACAAGCAGAGTACCTGCGGAAATCATGAAAAAAGAAAGAACGAACGAGATCACGCTTCTTTAAGGACCCCTATAAGTTTGTAAAATCACTTTTCATCAAAGAAAAGTGAGGAAACCTGAAAACATCAAGGCAGGAGCTGGATGAGCATCTGGAATGTATGCGGATGACAAGAGACACCAGAAGACAGCTATTCCATTGGACATTCCACCAATTGAACAACCAGAGCATAAGATGGACATTAATCCTCCAAAGTGGAGGGAGGTGGAACAGACAGTAAAGCGGGCAAGAGCATCTTCAGCCCCAGGACCAAATGGGGTTCTGTATCGACTCTACAAGGGTGCTCCTGATGTTCTTCACTTCCTGTGGAGGCTAATGAGAGTGGCTTGGGAGAAGAGAATCATACCCAAAGCATGGCGCAGGGCAGGAGGAATTCTGATTCCGAAAGAGAAGGAATCCACAGATATCAGCCAATTCTGCCCTATCAGTCTCCTCAATGTAGAGGGTAAGATTTTCTTCAGCATCATAGCTCAGAGGATGACCAGCTATTTAGAGAGAAACAACCTTGTGGATACAACAGTCCAAAAAGCAGGCATCCCGGGGTTCTCTGGATGTCTCGAACATACCAGCATCATTTGGCACCAAATCCAGACTGCAAGAAAAGAAAAGAGAGATCTGCATGTCATTTTTCTTGACCATGCCAACGCGTTCAGAACTGGCCCTCACAGTTTCCTCTGGGCATCCCTTGACTTCTTCAGGATACCAGAGACTATCACAAGCCTTGTCAAGGCCTATTTTCAAAATCTGCAGCTCTGTTTCACCACGCCTGACTTCACGACCACATGGCACTGCATGGAGATTGGCATTATGGCGGGGTGTACCATCTCTCCATTGATTTTTACAATGGCTATGGAAGTCATCATAAGGGCCTCCAAGTGGGTAGTGGGTGGCGAGCGGCTGAAGTCTGGAGTCCGTCTACCACCCATCAGGGCCTACATGGATGACATGACAATCATAACAACAACAGCACCTTGTACCAGGCGCCTTTTAGGGAAGCTTCAAGAGAACATCACTGGAGTCAGAATGAAATTCAAGCCATCCAAATCAAGAAGCATTTCTATAATCAAAGGTAATTGATATTATATTGTTCTATAATATGGCAAACTGACAGATCAAAGGTTCTTCATTGATCAAGAACCTATTCAAACTGTGTCAGAGAAACCAATGAAAACCCTGGGAACATGGTCTAACTCTAAACTGAAGGACACTGATCAGGCTAACGGGTTTAGGCAAGAAGTCATCAAAGGTCTGGCGAACATCGACCGATCCATGCTGCCTGGAAAGCTGAAAATCTGGTGCCTGCAGTTTGGGTTACTACCTTGCCTTATGTGGCCACTAACCATGTATGACATCACCCTCACAAGAGTCGAGAAGATAGAAAGAACGATCAGCTCTTTCGTGAAAAAGTGGTTAGGTGTTCCTCGGTGCCTGAGCAGCGTAGGCCTGTACGGTCAGGGGGTTCTCCAGCTGCCTCTCTCTAGTCTCACAGAGGAGTTCAAGTGCACTAAAGTCAGACTAGAGATGACCCTGGCAGAATGAAGGGACACTGTCATCCGAGCTGTTGCTCCAACCCTGGCAACAGGAAAGAAATGGACGGCTAAGAATGCAACACAGCAGGCAAAATCTGCTCTCTACCAAGGTGACATGATAGGGCAAATTCAACACGGAAGAAGTGGCTTGGGGCTTGGCCGGAAGCGACCTTGCTGGAACAAGGCATCATCACCGGAGCGCCGGAAGTTGGTCGCGGCCGAAATCCGCGACCAAGGAGGAGTTGAGTAGGTGTGCCAAAGCTGTGTCGCAAGCTAAACAGGGCCAGTGGATGAGATGGGAGAGTTTGGAAAAGAGGAAGATCAGCTGGAAGGACATGTGGGAGATGGAGATGAGCAGGATACGTTTCCTCATTCGGGCAACCTATGATGTCCTTCCTAGCCCAAATAATCTCAACCAATGGCTGGGCGAAGATCCATCAAGCCCCCTGTGTTCATCACCAGCCACACTTAGGCACATCCTCACTGGGTGTAAAGTAAGTCTCTCCCAAGGACGGTACACCTGGAGACATAATGAAGTGCTCAAATGCCTGGCAGAAACTCTGGAACACAGGAGAACAGCCAACCATGCCCTGCCGCCCAGAACGACCAACCCAGTTAAGACAATTGCCTTTGTTCGGGGGGGGGGGGGGAACAAAGGCAATAGAAAATTCCACCAAGGAACAGGTTTGGACCGCTGGAGGCAGCCCGGGATTGGAAGATGCTGGTGGATGTGGACCAACGGCATACAGTTCCAACAGAGATAGCTATCACCAACTTGAGGCCTGATCTTGTGCTCTGGTCGAACTCTCAGCGCATGGTGTATTTCAGGCACGTGCCGTGAGTAATCAGTCAGGGTAGGCAGTGGTTTTTAAAAATCTTGAAAACTGCGCATGCGCAGATTATTCTCCCCCCGGTGAGCTGTTAGTCGGATTTTTTAAAATCTTGTAATTGCGCATGCGCACATTGTTCCCTCCCCGGTGTACTGTCACTCAGCTATTTTTAAATCGTGAAAATCGCGCATGCGCAGATTGTTCTCTCGACTTTTATCATGTAATTTGTTTTCAATAGGTCCTATCTCTTAATAAAGTATTTAAAAACATATAGCTCCAAAAAAAATACTTACCATATTATTTGTGCACAAAATCTATTCTTCTCTGTTTGCAGCAAAAATATCCATAGGTTTGCTTCGTGAAACTCTTCAGGTAATCACTATCCACCCTTGAAAAGCCCGCTAAGAAACTTGCGCATGCGCAGTAGGCTGGTGCGCATACGCAGTCGCAGTACGCAATGCAGCGCATGAACGCAGTTCACAGTGTAAAGGCAGAATATCAGCTGCCTTCACGGACCGTTCGCTCTGATGGCTTGAAGCAGCGTAAACGGCACGTGAGTAGCGCATACTTCTGCGTTTAAAACGTACTGCTGATGAAAGGCACGGGAGAATTATGCCTCCCTAAGAGATCAATCACGGGAGAGGCATAATTCTCCCGTGTCTTTACTATTTATGACCATTTTATGTATGTTTTATATATATTTTATATATATTATATTTATATATAAAATAATTACTATTTTATAATTTTAGTCAGGGTAGGCACTGCCTACCTTGCCTACCCTGACGGCACGTGCCTGGTGTATTTTGTGGAGCTTACAGTCCCTTGGGAGGACGCTGTGCAGGAAGTTTTCGAAAGAAAGAAACTGCGATATACAGAGCTTGCAGCGGAGGCAGAACAGCGGGGCTGGAGAGCTAAGATCTGCCCGGTAGAAGTTGGATGTCGAGGATTCATGGCAACATCTATCTTAAGACTGATGAAGGACCTGGGGATCATCGGACAAGCCCTTCACCAGGCCATCAAAGAAACATCACGGGTGGCAGAGCGGAGTAGCCAGTGGCTCTGGCTGAAGAGGAAAGACCCCATTTGGTCTCCCAAATAACCGACTAGACAGATGCAGAGTGGGGTGGTTCTGGGACGCCAGAATGCACTGCTGAGCCTACTGGAGACGTCGTGGGTTCAATCAGTGAAACGTCGATGAAAGTAGGTGCCCACTTGATAACCCTAATGACGTGTCTGCCTAGCCTTTCTCAACATCAGAAGAGCCTAGGTGAGTGCAGAAGGCTCCCATCACCATCGGGAGTAAATTGATATTTGGCACTTTGGACTTTTAACATCTAGTCCTGTGTATTTGTAAACATTGGCCTCCTATTAGAAATTAGATTTCTATCAAATTGCAGAGTGTTCATCTTTCGCAAATTGTTGACAAGCAGAATTCTGATTAAATTTTCTATTAGATTAATATTCAGGTAGCAAACCAAGTTGGTCCAAAACCTCCCTGTCTGTCTGTTTTTGCCATAAGGAAGTCCCTATCAAATGTCTAAGCAGTTTTGAGGCATAATTCTCACAAATATATTGCTGATAAGAATGTATAATTGTTCTATGTACCACAACATGGAACAACATGTAAGAAAGAACTGCAAATGCAGGTTTAAACGGAAGATAGACACAAAAAGCTGGAGTAATTTAGCACGACAGGCAGCATCTCTGGAGAGAAGGAATGGGTGACGTTTCGGGTCGAGACCCTTCTTCAGACTGGTTAAGAATGTGGGAAATGAGAGATATAGACGGTGATGTGGAGAGTTAAAGAATAATGAATGAAAGATATGCAAAAAAGTAATGATGATAAAGGAAACAGGTCATTGTAAGCTGTTTGTAGGGTGAAAATGAGAATTATTTCTTGTTGCAGCTTTACAGACACATTGAACAAACACAACATCACAACGAACAAATATATAATAAATTTTCACTGTACTTATTTTGTAAATTCTGAATAAATCTGCTTGTGGGAAACATCTATAGATGTCATTAAAGGGATTGTAATTTAAATGTTGATTAAACTCACTATTAGGATGGTCAGATAATTCGAACAGTGAAATAAGTGTATAATAAAATTAAATCTTGATTTGAGTGAGTGAGTGACATATCATTTATCTGCTTTGCCTTCAGGCCAATGATAGCTTATTTCATGTGCTGGCCAATTAACATTCTAAAGTGGGTGTGTAAATTTTTTGACAGGAAGCAGAATGTGTGAGATAACCATGGATCATTGATGCCTTTGAATATGTGCATGCGCTTAAAATCTACATTCAATGCATGAATTCCTACTGCTGTCTCAGTCTTGCCTGAATTTACACTTCTTGGATAAATTCAATGTACAGTGGCTTGCAAAAGTTTTCATACCCCTTGAACTTTTCCACACTTTGTCACGTTACAACCACAAACTTCAATGTATTTTATTGGGATTTTATGTGATAGACCAACACAAAGTGGCGCATAATTGTGAAGTGGAAGGAAAATGATACATGGTTTTCAAATTTTTTTACAAATAAAAAAGCTGTGGCGTGCAAAAGTATTCAGCCCCTTTTACTCTGATACCCCTAAATAAAATCCAGTGCAACCAATTGCCTCCAGAAGTCACCTAATTAGTAAATAGAGTCCACTTGTGTCTAATCTAATCTCAGTATAATACAGCTGTTCTGCGAAGGCCTCAGAGGTGTGTTAGAAAACATTAGTGAACAAACAGCATCATGAAGCCCAAGGAACACACCAGACAGGTCAGGGATAAAGTTGTGGAGAAGTTTAAAGCAGGGTTAGGTTATAAAAAAATATCCCATGCTTTGAACATCTCACGGAGCACTGTTCAATCCATCATCCGAAAATGGAAACCTACCAAGACATGGCCGTCCACCTAAACTGACAGGCCGGGCAAGGAGAGCATCGATCAGAGAAGCAGCCAAGAGGCCCATGGTAAATCTGGAGGAGCTGCAGAGATCCACGGCTCAGGTGGGAGAACCTGTCCACAGGACAACTATTAGTTGTGCACTCCACAAATCGGGCCTTTATGGAAGAGTGGCAAGAAGAAAGCCATTGTTGAAACAAAGCCATAGGACGTCCCGTTTGCAGTTTGCCACAAGCCATGTGGGGGACACAACAAACATGTGGAGGAAGGTGCTCTGGTCTGATGAGACCAAAATTGAAGTTTTTGGCCTAAATGCAAAATGCTATCTGTGGCGGAAAACTAACACTGCACATCACCCTGAACACACCATCCCCACTGTGAAACATGGTGGTGGCAGCATCATGCTGTGGGGATGATTTTCTTCAGCAGGGACAGGGAAGCTGGTCAGAGTTGATGGGAAGATGGATGGAGCCAAATACATGGCAATCTTGGAAGAAAACCGTTAGAGTCTGTAAAAGACTTGAGACTGGGGCGGAGGTTCACCTTCCAGCAGGACAGCGACCCTAAACATACAGCCAGAGCTACAATGGAATGGTTTAGATCAAAGCATTTTCATGTGTTAGAATGGCCCAGTCAAAGTCTAAATCCAGACTTAAATCCTAATGAGAATCTCTGGCAAGACTTGAAAATTGCTCAAGTTCACATACGCTCTCCATCCAATCTGACTGAGCTTGAGCTATTTTGCAAAGAAGAATGGGCAAAAATTTCAGCCTCTAGATGTGCAAAGCTGGTAGAGACATACCCCAAAAGACTTGCAGCTGTAATTGCAGCAAAAGGTGGTTCTACAAAGTATTGACTCAGGGGGGCAGAATACTTTTGCACACCACACTTTTCAGTTTTTTTTTAATCTGGAAAATATCTTTTCTATTATATTTGGTGTGGCAGTATGATTTTATTCAAATGCATGGTAACTACTGCATGTGTGTGAATGTGAAGCAGAAGAATGAGCATGCCTTCATCAGCTGTCTTAATTCAGTGGCAACTCTTTTATTTGGTACAGTGATTCAAATGTTGCTGTCATATTGCAATGCCACAAATAAACCTATGATTATTGCAGCTAAGATAGTGTGCATTGATTTGCTTGATGTTGAATATATAGAATTAGTAAACAACAGTTCTGTTATGGAATCGTGCAAAGTAAACTTAAGTTTATTGTCATATCCACAAGCACAGTGAGGTACAGCTACAATGAAAATCTTGCTTGTCAATAATGCCTTTAAAGCAATATGTGCAACTATTACCAAATTGCACTGTGGGAAGCCTGTAACCATGGCAAAGCTCAAATTTCTCCAAATCTCATGGTCTCTGCCTAGTGATTAAGAAGTTGGCTTTCTGCGGAGAGAGAACATGTGTGATTTCCCTTAGGCTTTTGAAAATCACAGCTCCAGCAACCTGGGTTCAATCCTGACCTCTAGAAACATAGAAACATAGAAAAATAAGTGCAGGAGTAGGCCATTCTGCCCTTCGAGTCAGCACCGCAATTCAATATGATAATGGCTGCTCAGTACTCTGTTCCTGCTTTTTCCCCATATCCCTTGATTCCTTTAGCCCTAAGGGCTAAATCTAACTCTCTCGTGAAAACAACCAGTGAATTGGCCGCCACTGCCATCTGTGGCAGAGAATTCCACAGATTCACAACTCTCTGGGTGAAAACGTTTTTCCTCATCTCAGTCCTAAATGGCCTACCCCTTATTCTTAAACTGTGACCCCTGGTTCTGGACTCCCCCAACATTGAGAATATTTTTCCTGCATCAAGCCTGTCCAATCCTTTAAGAATTTTATATGTTTTTATGAGATCACCTTTCATCCTTCTAAATTCCAGAGAATATAAGCCCAGTCGATTCATTCTTTCATCATATGTCAGTCCCGCCATCCCGGGAATTAACCTGGTGAACCCACACTGCACTCCCTCAATAGCAAGAATGTCCTTCCTCAAATTAGGAGACCAAAATTGCACACAATACCCCAGGTTTGGTCTCACCAGGGCCCTGTACAACTGCAGTGAGATCTGCTTGCTCTTAAACTCAAATCCTCTCACAGTGAAGACCAACATTCCATTAGCTTTCTACACTGCCTGCTGTACCTGCATGCTTACTTTCAGTGACTAATGTACAAGCACACCCAGGTCTCGTTGCACCTCCCCTTTTCCTAATCTGACACCATTCAGATAATAATCTGCCTTCCTGTTCTTGCCACCAAAGTGGATAACCTCACATTTATCTACATTATACAGCATCTGCCATGCATCTGCCCATTCACCCAACCTAGCCAAGTCACCCTGCGGCCTCAAAGCATCCTCTTCGCAGCTCACACTGCCACCCAGTTTTGTTAAATTCACAAACTTGGAGATGTTACATTTAATTCCCTCGTCTAAATCGTTAATATATATTGAAAATAGCTGGGGTTCCAGCACCGAGCCTTGACGCATCCCACTAATCACTGCCTGTCATTCTGAAAAGGACCCGTTAATTCCTACTATTTGCTTCCTGTCTGCCAACCAGTTCTCAACCCATGTCAATACCCTACCCCCAATACCCCCTAGTACTGAATATGTGGAGCTTGCACGTTGTCACTGTGACCATGTGAATTTTGTCCAGGTGCACCAATCCAAAAGGCGTGCAGATTGATAACTCAATTGACTACTGTAAATTGTCTCGAGTGCATGTGAATGGTAGAATTTTAGGTAGTTCATAGGAATGTGTAGAGAATTATGTGGGATTTGTGTAAATTGCTGAATCGATGACATTGGCTTGCTGGTCTCTAGGAACACTGATGATGGGTGGTGTGTGCACTGATGATTGCTGTGAGGGAGAATAAGTGGCAAGGGAGGCCACTTGCTACTGAATACATGTTCAGACATGTTCTTTAATGTAGGATATTAGCTGGAGCATTGAGTCTGAAAGTTGCAGTGCTGGCATCAGATCACTGTTGCATCATAGTCATGTGCTATTAATAGAATGATCTTACTGCCCTGCATGGATCTGTTGAGAATGCAGAAAAAAACATACTAACTTTGCCATTTAGCACAACTAGCACCACAAATATGCTCACAATGTAGATCTCATGTTGATATCTCACACTTCTGAAACAACGAATGCAACAGAGATCAGTTTCATTCCCACGAGCTCATAATCAAAGGAACGTATTTCAGGCTTTTGATTCATCACTATATTACTTTAATTAGCTGTGGTGCCTGCAGCTAATTTGTTAGCAAGTCTCATTAATGGCTTTAGACTGAAGTAGAGAAAATAACAACAAAGGGAAGTACATAATTAGAAAATACCCTGCAAAGGACTGTTCAATTAACATTTATCACTCATTCATTTCATCAAATTCTAGCCAGGTGTTTAAAATGAGAATCAGCTGTGGCTCATTTCTGAATCGGAAGGTTGTGGGTATGAGTTCTATTCCAGAATCAGAATATGTAGGTTAATATTCCCAGTACAATGCTGAGGAAGTGCTTGATTTTCACATGAATTGTTAAACCAAGGCCGCTCAGGTAAATGTAAAATATCCTAACATTATTTTTTAAATCTAAGGAGTTGCTTGAGTTACATTTCTGTGTCATGGTAATATTTAACCATCATAAAACATTGCTAAAATGAATGATGCAGTTCTCCCATTCCAATTCTGGTAATTTGCTGCCATGCTACTCCATTACAACAGTGACTGCTTTTCATGAGAGCTTCATTGACGGTAAAACACTTTGACATATTGAAAAACCACCGAAGTTGCTCTGTTTAAAAAAAAATTAAATCATTTATTTCATAATTCTGTCCAACCATTGTTTATTTCCCTCCAGGGTTGTACATTTCACACACGGATGTGATTAAACTAAAGGGGGTACAGAAAAGATTTACAGGATATTGCTGGGGCTAGATAACTAGTTAAAGAGCTTGGATAAACCGTTCCTTGGTAGGAAGGAGGTTTGTAAAATGATGAGGGTATAAATAAGATGCATTGCCTCAGTCTTTTTTCCAGGGTAGGGGAGTCTAAAACAAGAGGGTTTAGGTTTAACGTGAGAGGGGAATAATTTAAAGGAGACCTGATGGACATGTTTTCACACAACAGATGATGGTATATGGAATGAGCTGTCAGAGAAAGTGGTTCAGGCAATTCTGTTTGTAATTTTCTATTGAATTCCTTTTGTAAATTTTACCTCTCAGTCTTTCCTGCTTTAAGGTATCCTTAAATCTTGATTTTTAATTCCCCTAATATGACTGGTATCAAACTTTGTGAAAAGAAAGCGGGGTTGCTACTTTGTGATTGGGCGAAGAATTTGAGTTGGTTTTGCAGAAGTCTGTCTCCTCAAGTTCCTGGTGTGTTTGGTGGCAGGACATGATTAAGATATGTTGATTTACGTTTTCCAGACACAATCAAACTGTTTTCAGAACTCCCCAGCTTGGAGCTGGAGTCTCTACAGACTGCCAGGTGAATTATTTCTGTTAGGATCTGATTAATGGGTGGCAAGTATGTTGGCTCTGACAATGGTACCATTCTCCACTCAATGAGATTCCGAAGGTATGGAAGGGAGAGAGGAAGAATGTTGCTCCAACTGTTTCATCCAGGTTGACACTTGCTCTGAGTGTTTCATGTTCATGGATGCTGTTATTGAATATATTTTGAACAATAAATAAAATCGTTCTCTTCTAAAGATTCAATGAAGCACTTCAGAGCTAAGCAGAGAAATTATCTGCATGTTCTGGCCAATATTTCTCTTTAATCAAACCGATCAAAGCAGTTTTATCTAGCTATTTATCATGTTGCTTTTTGTGGAATTGTCATGTGCAGTTTGCTTGCCTTATTTTCCTGCATTTCAAACGCATTTAATTGGCTCTGAAGTGTTTTGGGATTCCTTTATGATATGAAGCGTACTTGACAGAATTTATGACATTTGGAGTGTGTGATAATAAAGGTAGATTATTTTGTACTCAGCTGTGCATCCGTTTTGTGAAGATCTCAGAGAATTAACTAATTCCTCACTATATAATCATTAATGTGCGATTATTTAAATTATTAACATACAATTACATGCGTTATGAAGTGATTGTAGATCACTTTCAGTTATGCCATGTTTTCATATTGTTGTGATTTATGTTGTGATTTTGTTGTTTTGTAACTTCTAATGGAACGACTGACAGACTTTCAAGTGACAATGATTGATACTAGCATTCTGGAAATTTCCAATATATGGATTTCTGTTCTTTGATGCTTTGTTGGATTATTTTTGAGTTTATATCAGTTCATATTTCAGAACAAAAACATTGTTTCCTTGTTTTCTGTATTTCAGTGAAACAGAAGAAAAACACAATACCTATTGTGCAAAGATCAAGTCTACCCAAACCTGGGCACTCTGGACTTCGTCCCCCTGGTTACTCTCGATTGCCGGCAGCTAAGCTTATGGCTTTTGGATTTGTCAGAAGTTCAAGTCTGTCATCAGTATCAAGCAACCAATCAAATGACAGTGGACAGAGCGATCATAGCAAAGCAATAAACCGTAAGCTACAAATCAACATTTTTTCATTTGATCTTGAAAATGTCACCTATCTAATCTTAAAATCTTAACGGTTCTTTAAGGGCGCACTGTGGCACAGCAGTAGAGTTGATTCCTTACAGTGCCAGAGACCCAGCTTCGATCCTGATTACAGGTGCTGTATGGAGTTTGTATGTTCTCCCTGTGATAGCATGGATTTTCTCCGGATGGTCTGGTTTCCTCCCACAGTCCAAAGACACGCGGTTTTGTAGGTTAATTGGCTTCTGTAAATTGTCCCTAGTATGTAGGATAGTGCTAGTGTTTGGGGTGATCACTGGTTGGCACGGACTCTGTGCCGAAAGGCCTGTATCTGTTTAAACTATAATAAATAATCAGACATCTGAAATACATTACATTCAGAAAGTATTCAGACCACTTCCCTTTTTCCACATTTTGAAACGTTACAGCCTTATTTTAAAATGGATTAAGTTTATCATCAATCTACACACAATACTCCAGAATGAAAAAGCAAAAACAGATGTTTAGAAATTTTTGCAGAGTAATTAAAAACAAATCACTGAATTATCACATTTACGTACGTATTCAAACCCTTTGCTATGACACTCAAAATTGAGCTTAGGTTCATCCTCTTTCCACTGATTATCCTTGAGATGTTTTTACAACTTGATTGGAGTCCACCAGTGGTAAATTAAATTGATTGGACATTATTTGGAAAGGCACACACCTGTCTATATAAGGTCCTACAGTTGACTGTGCATGTCAGAGCAAAAACCAAGCCATGAAAACGAAGGAATTGTCCGTAGACCTCCGAGACAGGATTGTGTCGAGACACAGATCTGGGGAAGGGTATACAACAATATCTGCGGCATTGCTGGTCCCAGAGAGCACATTGGCCTCCGTTATTCTTAAATGCAAGAACTTTGGAACTACCAGGACTCTTCCTAGAGCTGGCCCTCCGGCCAAACTGAGCATTTGGGGGAGAAGGGCCTTGGTCAGGGAGGTGACCAAGAGCCCAATGGTCACTCTGACAGAGCTCCAGAGTTCCTCGGTGGAGATGGGAGAACCTTCCAGAAGGACAACTATATCTGCAGCACTCCACCAATCAGGCCTTTATGGTAGAGTGACCAGACGGAAGCCACTCCTCAGTAATATGCACATGACAGCCTGTTTGGTGTGTGCCAAAAGGCATGAGAAACAAGATTCTCTGGTCTGAAGAAACTAAGATTGAACTCTATGATCTGAATGCCAAGCGTTATGTCTGCAGGAAACCAGGCACCGCACATCACCTGGCCAATACTATACCTATGGTGAAGCATGGTGGTGGCAGCATCATGCTGTGGGGATGTTTTTTCAGCGGCAGGAACTGGGAGACTAGTCAGGATCAAGAGAAAGATGAACGGAGCAAAGTACAGAGAGATCCTTGATGAAAACCTGCACCAGAGCATTCTGCATCAGACTGGAGCAGAGGTTCACCTTCCAACAGGACAACGGCCCTAAGCACAACGCAGGAGTGGCTTTGTGACAAGTTTGTGAATGTCCTTGAGTGGCCCAGCCTGAGCCCGGACTTGAACCTGATCGAAGATCTCTGGAGGGACCTGAAAATAGCTGTGCATCGACACTCCCCATCCAACCTGGCAGAGGATCAGCAGAGAAGAATGGGAGAAATTACCCAAATACAGGTGTGCCAAGCTTGTAGCATCATACCCAAGAAGACTTGAGGCTGTAATCACTGCCAAAGGTGCCTCAACAAGTACTGAGTAAAGGGTCTGAATACTTATGTAAATGTGATATTTCAGTTATTTATTTTGAATTACTTTGCAAAAATGTATAAACACCTGTTTTTGCTTTTTTATAATGGGGTATTGTGTGTAGATTGATGATAAAAAAATGAATGTAATCCAATTTAGAATAAAACTGTAACGTAACAAACTGTGGAAAAAGTGAATGGATCTGAATACTTTTCGAATGCACAGTGGGTAAAGTGGAAAACATTGTACAGTGGGTTATTAGTATAGAATTGAATTATTTATAGATATACACATCTAAAATCTGATTGCTCATTTATTTATCATTCCAAGCAAAAGATTGTGTTATGTTAGCATATTAGAGTCAAGGGATTTATGCAGAATTCTATAACTCATTGAAGATACTACAAACATGGATGATGCCTGCTGTACTGACAGTGTAGGATCTCGGAGACTTGGCCTGTAATTATTTTAAATTCTAACTCCAGTTTCAGGCTATTATCTATGAAGTACATTGCTTAATCAAGCAAATCAAATTATACTGTTGATTAGGCATTTGTGAAGAACTGCAGAGTTCAGCACAAAAGAGCATGTATTCAAATCTGGAAGTGCAGAAATTTCATTGCTGGCAAAAAAAATTAAACCAGATTTCAAATTAAATACAACTTTAGGATGTCTAAGGTATATTGCACCTGTTATGAACTTGAATCAAAATGAGACAGATTCAGAAAATGAGCTGCATTTTATACTTTAGTGATGTCAAAGCTACTCTGAGTTGATACAAAAGAGGCATTTATTTGCATTCGTAGAAAAATGCATGCATAAGTGATGTGGATGTAACTTTTTTCTACTCACACAGACTTGATGCTTGAAGACTGTTAATTTAATCTAATTTATTACAGAGAAGTGTAAACTATAATGTTGCATTAATGTGGGAAGTGAGTGCCATTAGCTTACTTTCAGTTTTTGCACAAAGGGTACAATTTTAAATATTATCCTCCTCCCTGATGATTTTGGGAAGTTGGCCCGTGAAGGCTGTGAAGCATACCAACATTTTGTGAATCAAGTTTAGCGAATAGAGGGGAGAAGGAGAGGACAGGAATGATTTGCATCTGGGTATTTTCAAGGTTGGCTGGCATTCAGCTGAAATATGCAATAGGCTATTTGATTAATTCATCCCATTAATTATCAGATGTGACACCACAATCCTTTTAAAATTAAATGTTGCCTTTTCCCCATTATTTTCAATATACTTATTTATATCTTGCGTTAAAATATTTTGGTTGATCTTGAATCCAGGTTGTATTCTATTATCAGAGGAATTTATCCTTTGGTTTGGTCCTCATTGCAAAAGGGTTGGAGTTTAAAAATGGGGAGTTTTCTACTGTGATTGCTCAGGATTTTTGTGAGGCCTCACCTGAAATAATGTGTACAGTTTTGGTCCCCTTAACTAACAAAAGATGCAGTAGCATTGGAGATGGTGTAAAGTACATTAATTAAGCTGTTTCCTGGGATTGTGGACGCAAGGAACTGCAGATGATGGTTTACCAAAAAAAAAGACACAAAGTGCTGGAGTAACAGCGAGACAGGCAGCATCTCTGGAGAACATTAGGCGATGTTTCGGGTTGGGACTTTTCTTTAGACTGATTGTAGCGGGGAGAGAAAGCTGAAAGAGAGGTGGTGGATGGTACAAACCCTCGTGTGAGGTGGATACAGGTGTATCTACTCACCTGTATCCACTTGTCACTTTCCAGGCTTTGTCCTGCTGACATCTCTCTTTCAGCTTTCTCTCCCCCAATACAATCTGTTTGAAGAATGGTCCCAATCCGAAACATTGCCTGTTAATGTTGTTCAGAGATGCTGCCCGACTAGCTCAATTTCTCGAGCACTTTGCATCCTCATTACCAGTGGTCAGAGGGTTGTCCTACCAAAAGAGATTAAACAAGTTAGGCCTATGTTCCTTGGCATGTAGAAGAATATGGGATTATCTTATTCAAACATATAAGATTTTAAGGGTGACACAAAGAACTGCAGATGCTGTAATCATGAGTAAATGTTGGAGGAACTTAGGGCAACATCTATGGAGGAAATAGATAGCAGATGTTTCGGGTCAGGACCTTTCTACAGATGGATTGGTGTGGGGAGAGACGGATCTGCTGATATTAATAATGTGTCTCAAGTCAACCTGATGTCCCTACTTCTCTTTCAGCATTTTCCTCTCTGCTAAATCATACTGAAGAAGGGTCCCGATCTGAAATGTCTCCTATCCATTCCCTCCACAGATGCTGCCTGATCTGCTGCATTCCACTGAGTTGTTTAAACAGGGTAGATGGTGGGATGTTTTCACTGGTGAGAGAGTCTCGAGCAAGGTGACATATTTACAAGATGAAGGTTCGGTCATTAAAACTGGGGTACAGAGAAATCTATTCTGGCAGAGGATGGTAAATCTTTGGAATACTTTTCCCTATCAGGTGGTGGAAGATGGAGTATTTCAAATGGAACTGGATAGATTGAGGAATTGTGGGATTTGAAGGAATGGCACAGAAGAGTTGAGGCCTGATTGTCAACTCCTGCTCCTATTTTCTTCTTATATTGTGCATTTTTAGAGTGCGTTTCATTTTCGGTCAAATTAAAATATAAGAATTACCCCTTCAGGGCCTGTCCCACTGTACGAGGTAATTCAAGAATTCTCCCGAGTATTCCCCTGATTCGAACTCGGAGAATGTCCGTAGCGGGTCCGAAGGAGGTTGCGGATGTCTCGTAGCGGCTCGTAAGAGTAAAAAGTTACACTTTTTTTCATCACAAGTATTTGTTTACTCGTGGACATTTTTCACAGTGTTGAAAAAATGTCACGAGTTTACCGGATATCCCGAGTACCTACCGTTACATGTACGAGCCGCTACGAGACATCCACAAACTCCTACAGTTGTGTAGGAAAGAACTGCAGATGTGTGGGAAGAAACTGCAGATGCTGGTTTACACCGAAGATAGACAAAATCCTGCTGTAACAGCAGGACAGGCAGCAACTCTGGATCGAAGGAATGGGTGATGTTTTGCGTTGAGACCCTTCTTCAGAATGAGAGTCAGGGAGGTGGGATACACAGAGATAAGGAAATGGTGTAAGATGTGAAAACAAGACATCAAAGTGGATGGAGGTCAAGAAAAATATAGAAGAGATCAAGACCATTCTTCAGACAAGTTTTAAGTTGATGTCCTTGTATCACAACCAGAAATACTTTGTGATTAAACAAATCTGAGTGGAGAAAGTGAGAGTGCAGAATGGTTGCAAAGACAAAATGAATGAGTGTTCAAAAAGAGGACAGTTACAGAATCAGGGAAAGTGTGAAGTCATGCACTTTGACTGGAAAAACAATATATTTTAAACAGCAAGAAACTGGTAAATATTGGGTGTACAGAGTGATCTTTGTGCACTGTTTGGTAGGATTTGAACTCTCATTCCTCGATTGTTAGTGGAGGTTCCTGGCAAAACCACAAGAGATGGTGAGGTGGATTTGCAGTACAAGAGTGCTGCAATTAAAGAGGGCAGTTTTGAGACTACACCTGGAATATGAAGAGCAGTTTTGGACACTGAACTGCAGAAATGGATGTATGTGACTGGGAGTGGTGGATTGTTGATTCACTAGTGTGAGATGAAGGAGTTGCCTTTAGAGGAAGAATTGAATAACTGGTCTATATTCATGGAATTCAGAAGAATGGAAGTTGATCTTATTTGAATGTACAATATTTAAAAAAAAGAGTGACAGGGACGATGCTGAGACTGTTAATTCACCTCCAGGTTATGAATCTTAAGCATTCTGTTGGAGATGGATGGTCAGTTAGTTAGAATATTTAAAGTTGTGGATAAAAAATCTTTGGACACTGAGAGGATCGAGGGACAGAGGTACTTAACTTCCATGAAGAGGAATGCCCATGATCTTAATGAATGGTGGAGACGGCTTGAGGTATGCCTATTCCCCTTCTAGCATTGACTTCTATGATTCCAGAGTGGTTATTGACAGCTCTGTCAAGGGGTGAGTTAGATCCTGGCAGCACATATGTCTGGAGTCATGGCAAACAGTAGACAAATAAAGAGAATAAAAATAGTAAGATTAAATGAGAACTTATCAGTTTGAAGTTTGATCTTTATTTTATGAGGAGTTACGATGAGGGACTACGTGAAGAAGAACCCCGTCCAGCCGCACGTGCGTCAATTTTCAAAGCAGCGGTGTGAAATCACAGGTAATAGTGACTGAAGTATAATAGTAAGATAACCGAAGACTAGAACTACCAGATGTCATTTATGAGGGTTGGGAGCGTAGGGCACGTAGTCCCTCATCGTAACTCCTCATGAAATAAAGATCAAACTTCAAACTGGTAAGTTCTCATTTAATCTTACTAGTTTACTTCCGAGTTACGTGAGTGACTACGTGAAGATTTCAAAGCTCTGCAATTTCATGCCGCAGATTCAAATCCGGCTTCTCACTGCATTGATTGACTCAACATAATTAAATAATCAATAATGCATCAATCATAACATTGCTTAAACGAATTAATGATTTATTTTTACAAATAAAACAATAGCAACCCCTCTATCCCAGGGGGAAACTGTATAACTGAACTTAAATCAGAACTGAACAGAATCAGCAAATACCCCCAGCCTTGCAATTGGCTTATGATAAAATTTCTGGAACATCAGCTCACTGGACCATCCTGTGGCCGCGAGGATATGATCTATAGGAACGTCCATCGCCCTCGCCCCTGAAGTTGATGTTGCCCTGGTGGAATGAGATTTAAATTTATCAGTATCAATCCCAGCATTCACCAGAACCTGCTTTAGCTATCTTGAAATTGTTTGCTCCGACACCTTACTGTGCATTTTTTTTGTGGCTGATAAACAATTCTGACTCTGTTCCTCTTAGGGTTCTGGTAGCCTTAATGTAATGGGACAAATATGACACTACACACAGGCGGGAATCCTTGGGGTATGCGGAAAAACAATCTTACACCCTGTCACCCCTATTCTACTCTGCTTGAGCAGATCATAAACATAAAAAGTGATGGCATCTGCCGATACCTCCATCCTGTCTAGCCGCAGCTTCTGTAATGTCTGCAAACGTTGGGCTGATACCAACGCCACAAGCATGACCACCTTCATGGTTAGTTTGGCTAGACATAGGACTGTGACAGGAGTCCACTGGCGAAGGAGCATAAGAACTTTGCTTACATTCCAGATAACCGAATACCTGGGCCTAGGAGGATTACAATTTAAAAACTCCCTTCATAAATCCAGAGACTAACAGATGTGTCCCCACTGAATGTAATTCTGACACCATGGATAAATAAGAAGACAGTGTACTTCTGGCTGTATTGATCGCACTATAACTTAACCTTTGATCGAAATAGAGAGTTGACAAGAACTCCAGCATGTCTGGGATGCCTGCAGTTTGATATGAGATATTCTGCCGTAAGCAGAACACCTCCCACTTTCTTATTGAGGAGATGTACTGCTTCTGGGTACTATCCCTCCAGGCCAATGTGAGAACATCCACGGTGCGATCAGACAGTCCTCTCCCCAGGTATGGCCTTCTGAGAATCTGCAAATTAACAGTTCAATACGATCATGTAAAGGATGTTGATCACCAGTTACTGGGTTCACCAGCAGGTTTTTATGTTTGGGAACAATCATATGAGGCTGAATAGCCATCTGCAACACGAGAGGGAACCATGGCTGAGTAGGCCAGTCTGGCACTACCAATACTCCTGAAGCGGAGTCCTGCTTGATTTTTTGCAGGCATCAACTGATGAGCCAGAATGGAGCAAAAGCATATAAAAACATTCTACCCCAATGCAGCGAGAATGCATCGACCGCTGCTGTGCCAGGGTCTGGTTCCTACGAAACGTATTTAGGCAACTGATGGTTTAGTCTAGCTGCAAACAAATCAATATCTGGCATTCCATACATCATTAAACATGTCCTGATTCAACATCCATTCTATGTTATCATTGAATTGGCATGACCTTGTGTCTGCCACTATGTTGAATCTACCTGGTAAGTAGATTGCTGGAAGCCAAATGTTTTTGTCAATGCACCAGCTCCAGATATGATTAGCCAATCTGTTACAATATTCCAACTTGACTCCACCCATGTGATTGACATATGCCACTGCTGTAGTATTGTCAATTTGAACCTGCACATACAAGTGACTCTTGGCAGAGCAATAAGCTTTAAGTCCATAAAAGGTTCGCAAAAGCTCTAAATAATTGATCCCTCGCAATTGCAGAAGGGATGCCTCATCACTATTCCATCTGCCTCCACAACTGGAAGACATATCAGTAACACCCCAACCTAGAGCACTAACATCAGTCTGTAAGACGATGGAAGGTGGTTCAACCAAAACTTCCCTGGAACCACTTGAGACATTTGTGATCCACCGTTGTATTTCAGAAATGGCTTCAGCTGGCAATCCCATGGGCCTGTCAAAATGACCTGCATGTGTCCTCGGTGCCTGTTCTTTTGCTCGTTGTAAGTGTTGATAATGCAGAGGTCCAGACTGCACAGCTGGAAAAGCAGCCACCAATTTACCAATTAAACTGGCCACCTGTCTAATTGAAGGTCGTTGTTCACCAAGGAGCTTGATAGAACCTTCAATTAACTGCTGCCTTTTGTCACTGGGCAGAGTCACTAACATGTGATCTGAATTAATGGTAAAGCCCAAGTAATCAATAATTTTAACTGGTGTTAATTTGGATTTATCTGGATGAATGATGAACCCCAATTGCTCAAAAGTGAGTTTAACAACTGAAACAGATGATTCAGCTGCATTCCGAGTCTTTCCGACAATTAAGATATCATCTAAATAGGCCATTACAACATGAACCTGAGCTCGGAGTAGCCCTAGAACAGGTTTCAACAATTTGGTAAACAATCGAGGAGCTGAGGTTAATCCATTAGGCAGTGCTTTGAATTGCCTTAACTGACTCATCCAGCTAAACTTCAAATACCTCCTATCATCACAATGAACAGACACTGAGTAATATGCATCTTTAAGATCTATACTTGCCATATAACACCCTTTGGAAACCAGCTGTTTAGCAGTAGAAAAGTTTCCATTTTGAAATGCCTATACTGCACAAGGTTCAGGCTCGTCAGGTCCAGAATGATTCTACATCCCCCATTCTTTTTAGACCTAGGAAATGACACAAACTGGTAGGGTTGACAAACTGACTTCTCAATAACCCCTTTTTTGCATAATATCTCAAGTTCTGCCTGTATCTGCATATACTCTTCTTGTCAAAACATGAGTATTCGATGTGGGACATGCTGAGTGGGTGTACTCACAGTGGGGTACAATTCAATTTTAACCCCCTCTATACTGCCCAGCACAAACAAATCTGATGTTATCTCCTGCCATTGTTTGAGGAACAGGTGTAATCTGCCACCAACTTGAACATCTTTCCCACCTAATTTGTTTTCCTCAGGAGCAAAATCTCTCACCTGCACATTTCCTGACAGCGCTTGTTGCCCCCGGCCCCACATAGGGAAATTCATCCTTCCCCGTGTGCCTGTGGCAGGCTGCCAGCTGCGTGTCTTCGGGAATGAACGGCTCGTCCCTTCACCAGCCCCTGTCATAGCACCCCGTCGATAGGGAAAAACCCTCCTACCTATTTTGCTGCTTGTTTTAATGGGGCCCACAGTTTGTGCCTCCTCATCAAGTTCTTTGACTAGCTTTGCGAGGTCCTCCCCAAATAACAGATTAGGCAATTGTACATTGGTCGGTTTGCAGAGTGCTACAAATTTTGGGTGAATGGCTGGGCGTATGGCACTCTTTCTTATGTAGTTCATTTCAAAATGTGTACTGCACAGGAGCCCCAACGCATCCTGATTAACTTCCGCCATGTGCCCCTTGTCCACCATTCTGGTGAACGCAGTGATTCCTGCTGCAAGCAACTTGAGCACCCTCTGGAGTTTTATCTCTAGTGCCCGCACTACAACCCGCTTTGGCCCCATATGACATGGTTGACCACCGGCACCTTCAAAAACCCACAGTTAACTGGGGTTTCATACCTCTTAGCAGCGCCATCCATTGCCAGCCCTTGGAGCTGATGAGAGAGCATATATTGGAAGTTGCCAACTCCTCCCCCAATGGCTCCCCTGCTTCACTTGGGATCGCAAACTTTGCAGCTAGGTTAGGTATTAAACCCTGTTGTCCTTCACCCTTTGGGCTCTGTTCAGCCACTGACTCGGCATCAGTATACCCCTGAGCCGGTAAACCCTCCTCCTCCATGAGTGGGTAATCATGCAGCCCTATTCCAGGTGCTGCTGGCACAGGCTCTCCAACAGCCTGGCGTGGACACCACTCCTCCTCCTGGAGTGCGTCCTTATCGAGCATCCTCTGTAATAGGTTCTCGATCTGGGAGAGCCGTGAGCAAACGGACTCCCTTTGCGGAGGTGAAACCTCCAGGCCCGACTCTGGGTCAATGGGCCTACAGACTTTGCTGTGGCCTTACGCCCTACCGGCGTGGCAACGTTACTCACAGGCAATATATCTGCTGTCACAAGCCCCCCTGCTGGCGACGGATTCGGTGAGCCAGGCGGGCACCCGCTACCTGCACTCCCGCGGTCCTCCAAACTTTTAACAATGGGTCGCATCGCCTTCATCTTTTCTGCTTTCTGCATCTTGAAAAGTTGTAAGTCCTGAAATCACCCTCAAATGCAGAAAGCGACCTCCAGGCTGAGTTTTCTGCTTACCTTGAGGTGTTTTAAACTTACCGCTGGAGGAGCTCTGCTGCTCCAACCGGTCGCCTGCACCATTGCGTCTGACGTAATGACGCACATGCGGCTGGACGGGGTTCTTCTTCACGTAGTCACTCACATGACTCCGAAGTAAAATAGAATTTATATTTCTAAACTAAAGGGGATTAGATTAAAATCCCATTTAGATTCACCAGCAATGCAGGAAGTCGCAATTTCCAAATTCACACACGGCAACACCATTGTGGGCCGGATATCAAATAATTATGAGACCGAGTACAGGAAGGAGATTGAGAACCTTGTGTCCTGGTGTCGAGACAACAACCTTTCTCTCAATGTCAGCAAGACAAAGGAAATAGTGATCGACTTCAGAAAGCGAAGCGGTACACATACTCCAGTTTACATTGGTGCCACTGAAGTAGAGATGGTTGAAACTGTCAAATTCCTAGGAGTAAATATCATCAACAACTTCTCCTGGACCAACCATATTGAAAGCTCAGAAGTTCGGCATGTCCCCAACAACTCTCACCAATTTCTACAGATGCGCCATAGAAATCATTTTATCAGGATGCATCACTGCTTGGTGTCGGAACAGCCCCATCTAAGACCGCAAGAAATTTCAACGAATTGTGGAGCAGCTCAGACCATCATACAAACCAACTTTCTTTCCATTGATTCCATTTATACCTCACGCTGTCTCGGCAAGGCCAGCAGCATGATCGAGGACATCGCACCCCCGGCCGCTCCCCTCTCCAATCAGGCAAAAGGAAAATAATGTTAAAATGCAGACCTCCAGATTCAGGGACAGTTTCTTCCCAGCTATTATCAGGCAATTGAACCATCCTGCCACATCTAGAAAACAGTCAGAACTACTATCTACCTCAAGAGTGTACCTTCAAATATCTTTGATCAACTTTATTGGGTTTATCTTCCACGAACTGGTCCCTTATGTATCTGTACATTGTAGATGGCTCGATTGTAATCTCATATTGCCTTTCTGCTGAATGGTTGGCACGCAACAAAAGCTTCTCACGTGACAATAAACTATGAACACAGTTGAGGATTGTTGTACAAGTTACTCACTTCATTCTTAATCATTTACAATAATGTAGTCTTGTTTGAAATTTTAATTATCCCTTTGTGCCCGCAATATGTTGCTTTTTAAGTTTTAACATGCGGGGAAGTGTGGAATAGGAAGATAGAATAAAATTAACAGTCTTTGATAAAATAGAGAGCAAGAAATGCTGAAATGATGCTGAAAATAAATAACAATTAAAATACTCAGCAAGTCAAGTAACTTCTAAGGAGAATGAGAGTTAATATTTCAGGGTTTGATTGGCAGGTGGGTGGATGAGTTTATCCACCTTATTTTAATACAGCATCTACAACATTTTGCACTTGGAAGATGTTAAAGATATTAATTCGTTTATTCTATAATCACTGTGAAGAGAGTATATAATACATATTTTCCTTAAGCCAATATAATCTTCCTTAAATGGTCATCCAAGACTGAACACCATACTCTAAATAAGATCAATTTATAATTGTACTGGTGTTTTGTTTTAAAGTCTGTGGCCCTTGAAATTCTACCACAGCTTTAATAATAAGCAGTGCTGAAGTTACACTATATATCTACTGTATAATGCTGAAGCAACCCATTAGCCTTTTTGATCCCTTTTTCCACTTGCCCGTTAGCATTTAATCATTTGGTTTGGGAACAGCCCCACCCCAAATCTTTGCTCATCAGCTCCCTAGAGTATGTTGAACACTGTTTAGTATACTTACAGTGTACTGCTTCATGTTTTGTTGCATTAAATTGCATCCGCTGGTGACTGTTCACTTAATCTTTAATATTATTTTACAGTTTGTTCTATGCTGTAGGCATAAAGCAATTTGGGTTTTCAGAAAGAGGTATGGATAAAAAAAGTGTGAAACTAATGCTAAGCTGTCGCAATAAAATAGTTTAAGTGTTATATTCAATGCTTAATAAAATATTTATTTATAAGGCATGTGTTTTCTCAATTTATTTTTAGATTGAGTTTGTAATCCTACCATCTTGCATAAATGGGTTGGTTTTATAATATTTCCTGGTTACTTACCAACCAGAAATATGCTCATCAATCCTAAGTTTAATAAACACCTAAGCAAGCAGCTAAAATGTCCACCTAAAGCAGACAGGGCCCTCATTCACATATGTTAATCAGGATCTAATAATACTACTAAACTTGTCCGGATGTGAAAGCAATTTACTCTCAAGCTGATGTGCAGTTTCAGGAAATTAACACATCTTGTGAATTCTTTTTTTTTCCTTGGGAGCTCTTTATGAGCGACTGGACAGAAAAATTTGTGATGAACCAAGTGTGTCCATTGCCTCGTGCCACATAATTCAAGGCAGACATCCACCACAGAATTCTTCACTGTGGTGAAAGGCAATACAATTCAGACAGTCCTCCTCCTCCTCCCCTTTTCACCCGTGGTCGGGGCCCTGACCCACTGTAGTCGCCTCTACGGACCGCTCAATGTTCAAACCCTCTGGTCGGGATGGCCAAAACTCCAACGTCGGGACAGGTCGAGCACACCCGGAGCTCCCCAATCAGCCACCTCCTTATCGGAGATCGCGACTTCAAGATGTTGTAGGCCGCAGGCCAGCGGTCGGAGCACTTCTCCGGCGACCCCCGACAAAGGGCCGCCCCACTCCGCGATGTTCAAATCCCTGCTGCGCCACTGCTGAAGCTCTGGGGCCCGTCTCCGGGAAAGGCCACACCAAACCAGCTGTAAGGGGAGGGGGTGAAGAAGCAACAAGGTAGAAAATCGCATCTCCGTCGAGGTATGTGCCTGAAAAACTGGTTATGGTGCACCGAAGGGCCTGTTACCATGCTGTATTTCCAAACTAAAATCTATTGTCCTATGGACCTTGTTGATCATAAGATCATGTGATAGGAGCAGAATTAGGCCATTCTGCCCATCATCAATTCTGCCATTCAATCATGGCTGATCTATCTCTCCCTCCTAACCCCATTCTCCTGCATTCTCCCCATAACCTCTGACACCCATACTAATCAAGAATCTATCTATCTCTGCCTTAAATATATCCAATGACCTGGCCTCCACAACTTTCTGTGGCAAAGAATTCCACAGATTCACCACCCTCTGACTAAAGAAATTCCTCCTCATCTCCTTCCGAAATGATGGCCCTTTAATTCTGAGGCTATGACCTCTAAACTCACCCACTAGTGGAAACATCCTCTCCACATCTACTCTATCCAAGCCTTTCATTATTCTGTATGTTTCAATGAGGTCCCCCTCATTCTTCTAAACTCCAGCAAGTACAGGCCCATTGTCGTCAAATGTTCATCATATGTTAACCTACTCATTCCTGGGATTATTCTTGTAAACCCCCTCTGGACCCTCCCCAGAGCCAACACATCCTTCCTCAGATATGGTGCCCAAAACTGCTCACAATATTCCAAATGTGGCCTGACCAGCGCCTAATAGAGCCTCAGCATTACATCCTTGTTTTGATACAAGCCCTTTCAAAATAAATGCCAGTATTGTGTTTGCTTTCTTTATTATCGATTCAACTTGCAGATTAACCTTTTGGGAATCCTGCACCAACTCTCTCAAGTGCCAATTTAATTATGTTGTGTATTAAATTGCAGAAACCCAATCATCCATCTTAAACTGGGTAAGTAAACCCATAATCCGATTAGCCAAATGCTAACGCGATTCAGCCTGCACCATATTTCTGTAATCTTGAGAAGTATCAGAAATATACCCTAGTCTTTGGCCAGACTACTCATCCTTGGATGAGCTGTCACTGATTGCACTCGGAACCCCTGTTCCTCTATTGATCCTATGGATGGAAACTTTTTGGCTTTCCGTGGAAGATGCATTATCTAGTTATTCATACTTTTCGCTGGAAACATATAATCAGCAGATAATGACTAGAGCTGAAACCGCAGTCTCCCTTAGATGTGGGAATATGAGTTCCCTGTCAACTCTTGACTAAGAGTCACCATGAATACTCAGCGTTTTCCTTCAGAGTGGAAATTAGTATAATTTAAGGCTGAATCAGGAATTACCTCGTAGTCCTTTGACTGAAACCACATGTTTAAGTTGCCAAAGTGCACAACACAATCTCTTCGACCCGCCACTCAATCAGGATTACTGGTATTGAGAGCCTATGAATTATTAAAATTGTTGATTCACAACATGAGCCTGCAGGTCAGAAAAAAATATTTTTATATGCCAGACGAGCTTCCTGCTCGTAACTACCCGTCCCAGAAAGGATGGCAATGATGATTCCAATGAACCAGCAACTCTACTAACTGAGGAGAAATAAACCATATGTTGAGAAAGACTTCAACTACCACATTCTATTGAGAAGTCGGATAACCTCAATCACAGATGATGAAGCAGTGCTTCCTTGGTCGCTATGACCCCTATGGCCAGCCAGTTCCATGATGGTCTACTCTAACCCTTATTGGTTACTACAGAGGTTACTATGCAAGGCAACTTGCCAATGTCTCTACATCAACCTGATCTATTCCAGAAACAGTGAAAATGACTAGACAGCCCTTGCTGGCAGTAAACCCAACCTGGGCCGACAGATTGCTCCATTTCGGAGTTTACGGAGGTTAATAACGAGACCTTACTTACCAGCGTCTCTAACCCGGGTCGATTTGCTTTGTTGGGGCTTCAGCGAAGTTCCTTTTGCAGACCTTGCTTGTCATGCATGTCATTTCTGTTAGATAGCTGATGCCGCTGACCAACTCCTCTTGTAGTGGCTTGTCCGTCCCCGAGGGAACAGCAAATTTAGAGGCAAGAGCAGGCAGCTCTTCCTTATGCGATTGTCGCACATCATGCATTAAAGCATAGGATCCAGGCACATGGTCATGTTCGGAGTCAGTCCATACTGATCTCTGACACTCTCTTAGAGTGGGATAAATATTGCACCCTGAATCAGGCGTTGCCATATGCATATGCCTCGGACTGCCTGGGCATGTTTCCATAACACAGAGCATATTTTGTGACACCATCTCCGATAGTCTTTCGGGTGGGAGGAATATTCCAACCCTGAAACCAGGGGCAGCTATAGTCATATGACTTGAACTGCCTGTGCATGCTTCTGTAATACGAAGCATAATATATGGCACCATCTCCATCACTTCATATATCTGAGTGGGAGGATTTATGCAACCCTGAACCAGGAGCTGCCTCAGGCATGTATGCATATACTTTGGCACCATCTCCATCACTCCGTTCATCCGAGTGGGAGGAATATTGCAACCGTGAACCAGGAGCTGCTTCAGGCATATGTGCATATACTTTGGCACCATCTCCACCACTCCTTTCATCCGAATGGGAGGAAGATTGCAACCCTGAACCAGGAGCTGCTGCCTAACAGCCTTCATAACACGGAGCATTTCTTGTGCCACCATCTGATTAATCAGATGTTCTAATTGAGACAAACGCCCAATCCCATCTACCATAGATGTCCCAAATCATCCGACAAGACTTGTCCCACAGACTTGGCTATGACTTTGCCCCGACTCGAGGTTGTCTGGCTGATCCCATCAGCAGACGAACCGGGACTAGCTGTGCAGATCGGTGCTCTGTTGGTATCATCATTATACTTACCAAACAGGATGCACCTGCTAGTGACCATGCTCCCTTTTGGAGACCCAAAATTTTGGAGTATTACAGAGAAGGACTGGAGTGCCTCTGGCCTCCATAAGCTATGACAGAGTGAAATACTAGAGAAATACTGCAACCCTGCCAGGTGTTGTCAAAGGCAATTACGTTCACATGATTAGAAGAAGCCTATCCCCATTAAATCAGTGACTCGACTGCTTTATCGATATGCACATAGTTGGAGTCTCCGACCGAGTGGCAACTGCTATTAATGCCAACTCTATTTATAGCCGCCCAAATTTAAAATATATTTAAAACTCACCGGCTGCTGGAAACCTCCTGCAGCGATAGTAGACCTGGCTGCCGGCAGCCGCAATTTATGAATCCTAGCTCCTTATGGAGCTCTGATTACAATTTCGGCCACCTGCTCCCATGCAGAGCTAGAACGGCGGCAGCCGCAATCCCAGCTTCTATGGAGCCCCACGGCAGTCTGCAATTTCGGCCGCCTGCTCCCGTGCAGAGCTCGAAATGTGGCGCAAAAACATTTTTCTCTCTCAAGCTCCTATGGAGATTCCACGGCGGCCCAAACCCCGGCCGCCTCCATGGCTACTTGGACCCGTTATCGGAGCGGCCCTCTGAAAACAAAATTGACTTATCTGTCAGATCAGTTCGAAACTGCTCCGACTAGCGCGCCATGCGTTAGACGTATTGACGCGCATGCAGGCTGGCAATCTCTTCACATAGTCACTCATGTGTCTTCGAAATAATATGCATTGCTAACAAGCAAAATGCTCCTAAACCTAGTAAGACCAAAGATAAATAATTTTTCAATAAAAACACAGGCAAAAAAGGAAGTCCAACAACTGCTTAAAAAAATATAAGGAATGGAAAATTTGCCCATAACAATGGGCTCAATTGCTACGTTTGATTCTGAAACCCAACATAAGAGGAATATTGTGAGATACTATCACATTGATAGTAGACAACATTGATGATAAAACTAAACACAGTCTACCCTTGTGGATACAAGGATCTGCAGATGATGGTTTTCAAAAAAGACTCAAATTGCTGGAGTAACTCAAAGGATCAGTCAACATGGGTCCCAGCCCGAAATGTCACCTATTCATGATCTCCAGAGATGCTGCCAAAACCGCTGAGTTACTCCAGCACTTTGTGTCCTTTTTTTTGGAAACCAGCATCTGCAGTTCCTTATATCCGCAGGCAACCCTTATTGGTGCTTGGAAACTGTAACAGAAAAAAAGGAATTGGTGGATTTGTGGAAGATTCACTTTTGGCATGCTCATGCCAAGGTTTGTTTGATTAGCTGCTGTTAGGCACCCAATTCATTCCCTGCACCACCACACGCAGTAGCAGCGGTTTGTACCACAATACACTGGAACAATGGGTTGCAATCAACTGCAACTCCACCGGATAGAAGGATATGGACAGTGGGGTTGTACAGTGCTCTGGTGAGACTGCACCTAGAGTATTGTATGCAATTTTGGACTCCTTATTTGAGGAAGGACATTATTGCTATTGAGGGAGTGCAGTGTAGGTCACCAGGTTAATTCCTGGGATGGCGGAACTGACATATGATGACAGAATGGGTCGACAGGGCTTGTATTCGCTGGAATTTAGGATGAGAGGGGATCTTATAGAAACATATAAAATTCTTAGAGGATTTAATTCTTAGAGGCCAATTCACTGGATGTTTTCAAGAGAGAGTTAGATTTAGCTCTTAGCGCTGAGGGATATGGGAAAAAGCCGGAACGGGGTACTGATTTTGGATAATCAGCCATGATCATATTGAATGGCGGTGCTGACTCGAAGACCGAATGGCCTACTCCTGCATCTATTTTCTATGTTTCCTGGAAGTTACCTACCAAGCCACACACCATCCTGACTTGGAAATATCCTAATTTTTAAATATCCAATCCCGATTCCTTCACTGTTGCTGAGTCAAAATCCTAGATCTTTCTCCTTAACAGCATTGTGAGTAAACCCTTACCGCAAACACTGCAGCAGTTCAAGAAGGCAGCTCACCACACCTTCTCAATGGCAATTAGGGATGAGCAATTAAATACTGATTCAGCCTGAAAAACCTGCATTCCTTGATTGAAAAACAAAAAAGCCAGCGAAAATCCTATGAAGCAGAACTGAATATATACTGTAACTGAACTGATGAAATTATCACAAGGCTATAATTATAACAACGCATTTTCACAGGGAACAAGTTAGTGTGCGTAATGACTAATGATCGGATTAAGAAGTGGTTGATATCAAAGGTGATAATGACTTGTAAGAGAACACTGAAAATTGAGAACACACAGGACCTGCAAGTGGAACCAGCTCTTTCAAGTAACAGTGTACTGGTGCCTCAAATGGGCCTCATTATGGTCACTGCGGATTTTTCAACATGTTGAAAAATTAGCAGCGACTAGAATGAAGCCACCATAGAGAGTAGCGAGATTTCTCGTGCCGTAGGTGGGTCGCCAGGAAGAAGGGTCTCGACCCGAAACGTCGCCTATCTCCTTCACTCCTTAGATGCTGCTGCACCCGCTGAGTTTCTCCAGCTTTTTGTGTAACCCCCAGCCAAACATTCTCGTAGGTTCTCGTAGGTTCCAGCCAACACTGACCGCTGAATTTCATTAGCTCATTGGGGAAAAAAACCGTAAGCAGTAGTTTTCAGAACTGTCTTCTTAAAAGTTGTCTCCACTCCTTCTCCCCCCTTCTCCCCCATTCTCCCACTTCTCCCCCTTCTCCCTCTTCTCCCCCCCTCCCTCTTTTAAAGGACTTACGGTGCTTTGGCTGTCTTAACTACAGCGCTAACCTTCCTGTTAATTGCGGTGTTTGTCTGTATCACCTTGGCTTTGCACCGTGTGAATGTCACTCAGACAGCTCTCCCCTCACTTACCCTGTCCCCCTTCCAGCATAACGGGCTGGTGAAGGAAGCGATGTATGTGTGTTCCACTCTGACAGTTGCCGTTCCAGTGCAGATTTTCAGGTGACTGCCGGCAACTTGACAGTCGCCGGCAGTCGCCTGAAAAATTGCCTAAGTGGGATAGGCCCATTAGAGTTACATCCCGCGGACTCTTGCTGCTATCGAAACTACCGAGATGCGCAGCTGGAAAATAAACCAGCGGGCTTAAAGAATCCCTTACACAAGTTTGTGTTTACGAAAATTGCCTATTAGGTAAATCAGGGAGTACCTGTACATAGATTAGGGGATATTGTTTTTGTCTTTGCAATTTTATTGTTTTTTTCATATACTGTCTACCTTTTCATATACATTTTTGTTTAGTATGGCATTTACAGAGGACTCTGTTTACATATTTGCTGCAAGTAAGAATTTTATTGTTTAATTTTGGGACATAGGACAGCAAAACACTCTTGACTCGACTCCTGCTATATAGAAAGTCAGTTAATTAAGATTTACCACACACCCACAGAACTTGTATCCTCTTGTTTCAAATTATCCAATTATCGTAAGGTACGTTAGCAGCTGTAGAATTTTAGACATTTGAAAATGTTACATTTATTATTACTATTCTTACAGTTTTGGCATCTACAATTTATCTGCACTATTAGCTAACACAGAACAAAATTTCTGGACCATTAGTGCATATCTTGATTAGGATATTATTTCTCCACTTTTTTAATAAAGTAACTAACAATTTGTGGCATGTAAGAAGTGCAAGAAAGTAAAGAGCTGATGTGAAAATAGCCAAAGGCCATTCATTTGATGAAGATCAAAAAGATTTACAAGGCAGTTAATCCAATAGAGCGATTGTAGCAATGCAATAAACCGAAATAAACAAACCTAAGTGAACATGTCTGAAATTCATTATGGAATTACTTTCATTTACTAATGCCACGGATTTAATTGTGTAGGAAAGAACTACAGATGCTGGTTTGAATCGAAGGTGGACACAAATTGCTGGAGTAACTGTCTACTTTCCTATCAGGGAGTAGGTTTGTTACTGAAGATTTAATTTTCTAAACATTGTGAAGGGAGATTTGCAGATCTGACCTGTTTTTTTTCTTGGTTATTTTTTAATCCCAAATACAACAAATGGCAAATTCTGGATATTAAACATTGTGAAGAGTAATTCATCGGTGGGCACGAGTGTGTCGGTGGGCAGGCAGGTGAAGAAGGTGGTGGTTGTAAAGGTTGTGTAGTGGTTAAGGAACATTCTTCTCATGAATGAAGGACAAAAAAAAGCTATCTCCAAGCAAATATGATGATTTGAAATAAATAGATTGAAATAAAATCCGATATCACTGCTTTATCAAATTTATAGAAATACTTTTATTCCTTCTTAAGAACAAAAAACAATCTGTTTGTAACAGCTGTGCCATCTCCAGTCTCAAATACTTCTGATGAACCAAGCTATGTCCATTTTTAAGCGCTCTGTTGCATTGTTGTCACATTACAAATCTCTGTAAAATACGCTGTATATTATAGCCTGAAAATTCATCCCTATTCAATGGTAGGAGATGCCATATGTAGGCACATCAGCTTACTGTGCTTTGTCTCTGAATTTTCTATTACACAGATGGTGGTGGGCACTTGGAAAGCATTGCCTGGGGTGGTGGTGGAGGCAGATACGATAGAGGCGTTTGAGGCTTTTAGATAGGTAAATAGAAATGCAGAAAGGATATTGATCATGTGCGAACAGATTATATCAGTTTAACTAGGCATTATATTCAGCATGAACGTTGTGGGCCAAAGGGCCCGTTCCTGTGCTGCAGTGTTCCATCGAAGGTAGACACAAAATGCTGGAGTAACTCAGTGGGACAGGCAGCATCTCTGGAGAGAAGGAATAGGTGGCGTTTCGGGTTGAGACCCTTCTTCAGACTCATGTTGGGAGTGGGTGGGACAGAGATAGAATGTAGTCAGAGATAGTAAGACTGGTGGGAGAACCGGGAAAGGGGAGTGGATGGAGAAAGAGGGAAAGCAAGGGCTATTTGAAGTTAGAGAATAAATGTTCATACTGCTGGGGTGTAAGCTACCCAAGCAAAATATGAGGTGCTGTTCCTTCAATTTGCACTGGGCCTCACTCTGACAATGGAGGAGGCCCAGGACAGAAAGGTCAGATTGGGAATGGGAGGGGGAGTTAAAGTGCTGAGTAACTGGGAGATCAGGTAGGTTAAGGCAGACTGAGCGGAGGTGTTCATCAAAACGATTGCCGAACCTGCTCTTGGTCTCGCCGATGTACACGAATTGACACCTGGAACAGCGGATACAGTAGAGGTGCAAGTGAACTCTATCCCCCATTCCTAATTCCTCCGTCTACACCGTATCGGCGCCCAGGATGGGGGTTCCCCTCTTCTATTATAGATGAGGCTCTCACTAGGGTCTCCTCGATATCCTGCGGCTCCGCTCTTGCTCCCCCTCCTGCCATTTGTAACAAGAATAGAATCCCCCTTGTCCTCACTGTCAACCCCATCAGCTGTCGCATACAGCATATAATCCTCCAACATTTTCGCCCCCTCCAACGGGGTCTCACTGCTGGTCACATCTTCCCATCTCCACCCCTTTCAGCAGAGACCGTTCCCTCTGCAACTCCCTGGTCAACTCGTCCCTTCCCACCCAAACCATCCCCTCCCCAGGTACTTTCCCCTGCAACCTCAGGAGATGCAACACCTGTCCCTTTACCTCCCCGCTCGACTCCATCCAAGGACCTCGACAGTCTTTTCAGGTGAGGCAGAGATTCACTTGTACCTCCTCCAACCTCATCTACAGTATCTGCCGTTCTGGATGTCAACTCCTGTTCATCGGCGAGACCAAGTGCAGGCTTGGCGATCGTTTCACTGAACACTTCCGCTCAGTCAGCCTTAACCTACCTGATCTCCCGGTTGCTCAGCCCTGTTAAAAAGGGTCTTGACTCGAAATGTCACCCATTCCTTTTCTCCAGAAATGCTGCCAGTCCTGCAGACTTACTCCAGCATTTTGTGTCTACCTTCGATTTAAACCACCATCTGCAGTTCTTTCCTACACTATGGTGTTCTATGTTCTTTGCTTGATTTCCACTTATGTAACCTTATAGCACATCTGAACAAGCAATATATGAAATACATTACATAATTCTTACATTTATTAATATATTGTAAATGGTGTAATACGATTTTTGAATGTGGATGCTGGAGTCTTGTTACAAAACAGGAGACATTCAGCATCCAAACTACATATTACATAACTACTGCTTTGATATTTATGTACTATTTGAGCAGTGAAACAATGTAGAACAAATTATTTGTGGATATAGTTGAAAGTTTTGATGAAGTTATTACAGATTTTTTGTATTATGATAATTAGTAAGTAGGATTTAACTATTAGAAAGTGAAGATACTGAAAATTACAGTCCCTCAAATGAGGTGCATGCACAATCACTGAGTATGCTTCACGTTTCAAAAGCAGCAGCACGGCTTCCTCTCTGAAGATGGACACAAAAAGCTGGAGTAACTCAGTGGGACAAGTAGCTTCTCTGGAGAGAAGGAATGGGTGATGTTTTGATCGAGACCCTTTAGACTGGCTAGGGATAAGGGATTTGAGAGATATAGACGATAATGTAGAGAGATAAAGCGTAGTGTTGGAGAGCAGGAGGAATCTCAGAGGGGAGCAGCGAGAGAGAATGTTGCAGAACTCTCGTCGGAGAGAGGAGGAGAACCTCTTTAGAGTAGGTACATCCTCTCTCGCTGCTCCCCCTCTCGCTGTTAATCCTCCTGCTCTCCGATTCTACGCTTTATCTCTCTACAAATACATCATCATCTATATCTCTCGTTTCTTTTATCCCCAACCAGTCTAAAGAAGGGTCTCGACCCGAAACGTCACGCTTTACTTCTCTCCAGAGATGCTGCCTGTCCTGCTGAGTTACTCCAGCTTTTTGTGTCTATCTTTGGTTTAAACCAGCATCTGCAGTTCCTTCCTACAGCTTCCTCTCTGTGCAGTCCTGCAGTATCAACCAGATTTTTGTGATCAAACCTAGACTGTAGAATTTGAATCTACAAACTTATTACTCTGATATTGTGCAAACTGAACCATGTCTCAGTTAAACACCAACATGATAGGGAAGGCTACATTGCCTGTTTCCAATGTAAACTAACTGGCCTGCGATGTCCTGTTTTCTCTCTCCCACAAATTTACAGGAGCTATCCGTAATCTGCAGGAAACTGAAAAACGATAACCAATGCATCCATTATTTCCACAGCAATGTCTTTAGTCATCTGGGATGCAAATTAACAGGCCCTGGAAACTTATCAGCTTTCAGTGCCATTAATTACTCCAGCACCAAGTTCCTTTACTTTCTCCTCTGTGTTAATATGTCATTGAGTTGACATTGCCTAGCAAGGTGAGTTAAAAGAACACTATTGTCATATTAAGATAGACACAAAAATGCAGGAGTAACACAGCGGGTTAGGCAGCATCTCTGGAGAAAATGAATAGATGACGTTTCGCGTCAGAACCCTTCTTCAGACTTCTTATATTGTCATATTATACAGCATCTGAGAATCAGTCTTCCAAACATCAACACTGGGTGTAATATAGAACAAGGTTTAGACCGTATAAGCCTTAATTTTTCCCTTGCTAAAGATAGGAAGAAAGTAAACCTATGTGCTATTCTTTCTAAATAAATAATGCACAACACTTTCGTGACAGAATTGTGGGTTTGCATATTTGAAGCAGACAATGACATTTGTGGTTATTGTGATACTAGATTATTTATATTCAGACACTTTTGCACGATAAAAGACCCACTGTGTTTCTAGAATCTCTTGATCTTAACTCTCATTGCTTCTTCACTAAATGTGGCATTTGGATCAATGTACTGGCAGAACAGCAAACCTGCTCATTTTCATACCAAAATCTTTTGAAATCAATACTAAACTCAAGCTTTTCTTGGATCATTACCACTAACATTTAAGGAAGATTAAAAAAAATATTTTGATGAGCGTGTACACATTCTAACATTAATGCCGGTCATCAATAGAGCTTTACTTGGCCATTTGGTGTTACTGGTTGTATAATATTAGAAGAGGTTGGAAGTGAATACAATCATTGAGGTTTTTTTAATCAAATGGCATTAAGCATCATTGGGTAGAATGAATAAAGTAAGATTGCCCAGGATAATTTCCGTTCCTTAAAAAGTTTAATGGATATTTGTGACTTACTGAGTCAGAAGATTATGAGTTCAAGTCTAGGTCTAGATACAAGCACATAATCTAAGTGAACATTCCAATGCCATTGTCAGGATATATTCCATCATTTGAGATGCTGTCTTGAAAGTTAAACTAACCCACTCAATTGAATACAAACATTTCCATGGAACAATTGTAGAAGAGCAGAGGCTTATCTTCAGTATAATAGCCAATATGTGTACCTCCCTTGACAATGTTAAAAATAGATTATTTGGTTACATTCTCATTACTATTTGAAGGATTGTGTTGTACCTAAATTTGCTGCTTCTATTTCCCATATCACATTTTAAATGTTTAATATCAGAAGCCTTCTGCAATATCGTTCTACAGTTTTGACAGCAAGTTCACCCAGAGATATGGTATTAACCAGCTACCAAAGTTTTCAGTGTGGTTTCTGTAAGCTATGGTATTGGGGGTTCAGTATTGATGTGGATAGAGAACTGGCTAGCAGACAGGAGGCAAAGGGTAGGAGTAAACGGGTCCTTTTCAGAATGGCAGGCAGTGACTAGTGGGGTGCCGCAAGGCTCAGTGCTGGGACCCCAGCTATTTACAATATATATTAATGATTTGGACGAGGGAATTCAATGCAACATCTCCAAATTTGCAGATGATACCAAGCTGGGGGGTATAGTTAGGTGTGAGGAGGATGCTTGGAGGCTGCAGGGTGATTTGGATAGGCTGAGTGAATGGGCAGATGCATGGCAGATGCAGTACAATGTGGATAAATGTGAGGTTATCCACTTTGGTGGTAAAAACATGAGGGTAGACTATTATCTGAATGGTGGCAGATTAGGTAAGGGGGAGATGCAACGAGACCTGGGTGTCATGGTACACCAGTCATTGAAAGTAGGCATGCAGGTGCAGCAGGCAGTGAAGAAAGCAAATGGTATGTTAGCATTCATAGCGAAAGGATTTGAGTATAGGAGCAGGGAGGTTCTACTGCAGTTGTACAGGGTTTTGGTGAGGCCACACCTGGAGTACTGCGTACAGTTTTGGTCTCCAAATCTGAGGAAAGACATCCTTGCCATAGAGGGGGTACAGAGAAGATTCACCAGACTGATTCCTGGGATGTCAGGACTTTCATATGAGGAAAGATTGGATAGACTCGGTTTGTACTCGATGGAATTTAGAAGATTGAGGGGGGATCTTATAGAAACCTACAAAATTCTTAAGGGGTTGGACAAGCTAGATGCTGGAAGATTGTTCCCGATGTTGGGGGAGTCCAGAACAAGGGGTCACAGTCTAAGGATAAGGGGGAATTCCTTTAGGACCGAAATGAGGAAAACATTCTTTACACAGAGAGTGGTGAGTCTCTGGAATTCTCTGCCACAGAAGGTAGTTGAGGCCAGTTCATTGGCTATATTTAAGAGGGCGTTAGATGTGGCACTTGTGGCTAAAGGGATCAGGGGGTATGGAGAGAAGGCAGGTACGGGATACTGAGTTGGATGATCAGCCATGATCACATTGAATGGCGGTGCAGGCTCGAAGGGCCGAATGGCCTACTCCTGCACCTATTTTCTATGTTTCTATGCTGTCTGGCCCTGCCATATGATAGGACTGACCGCCAGAAGGCCTCACCCTATGCCAGATCCTGCATAGAGCAGCAAGACAGCTTCTGCATGGATGTTCTAGCAAGTAGAGCTGCTCAAGATAACTGGAGACTTGTGAACATAACCAGTTAATACAGGAAGTTTGCTGCAGCCAGGAAATCCTGGATCAACACATCCCATATTTTAAACTAAGCAGATAAACTCTTGTCCTGGGATGTGAAAAAGCAGTCCTGACCTTTTTTTGTGATTCTTTCAACGCAATGGCATGGTTGCACAGCTGGTGGAGCTGCTGTATCACAGTGCCAAAGTCCTGGTTTCGATCTGACCTCAGGTGCTGTCTGTGTGGAGTTTGCATGTTCTCCCGGTGACCACATGGGTTTCCTCAAGGTGCTCCAGTTTCTTCCCATGTCTCAAAGATGTGCGGGCTTGTGGGTTAATTGGCCTCAGTAAATTGCCCCCAGTGTGTAGGAAGTGGATGCAAGAGTGGATCACAATGACGAGTGCATGTGATAATAAGAAACCAATGACCAATACCTACGAGAGGGAAATATGAGGGACAGAGGGTCAAGCAAAATCAAGCCCATTAAAAAACATTCACAATAACAATTTTTCCCGAGATTATAGTGGCAATCCAGAATTATCGGCATTCTTAAATGTGCTGCACTGCTTCTTTAATGACTTGTGGCTAGTTTGAGCTTTTGATTTTTTGTTCCCACAGTCAGAATATTATAATACAAGGTTAATCCTATTTAATTTCCAAGGATTCCACTGTGGACTATTCCACTCCACTCTGCACATTTTTTGCAGCCACTTTAGATATATTTTCTGTGATGTTATCCCACTCAGTTATGTGTGAAATATTAGTTTACAAATTTATAACACTAAAGTTATAGAAGATATTCATTTTTTTGCAATTTGGCATTTTAGTTTGAGTTTACATCTATAATTTAAATTTCTAATTGGCTTACCTTGTAGAACCTGCTTGCTAAATGAAAATTACTTGTATATTATGGTGTCAAAATAATGTTCTTTGGAAA
The DNA here is from genome assembly GCA_963514005.1 of Raja brachyura. The sequence goes on along the minus strand of OY740786.1, from coordinate 61,204,036 downwards.
TTTGCAGAAAATATGCTTTCTTGGGCCTTTATTGTAATTTAATTATATCCAGCTTGATGTCATTGTTGATGTGCTATTCTGAGGACTATACAATGTTCTGGGGCTGATGTATATTTACTCTCAAACTGTGAAAAGCATTTCCAATTTGGTGCTTTGGAATGCAATTATATATTTTTCCAGTGATTTAATTACCAAACGTTAAAGGCAAGAGAATGAAATTACACTACTAGTCAGAGGGCAGTGTGAATTTACTTCTATCCTTGAGATTTGGGAACAGGAGTAGACTGTGTAGACACTCAAGCTATTAAGCCCTAAAAATTCAATTCCTGTATTGATCCTTATTTTGAGTCTTGTAGTGGCCTCTCCTAAAATAACTATTGATTTTAGTTCTGAACATGTTAATGACAATTTGGGTGACAGATTATCACTATCACTTATCGGAAGAGGTTCTGCCTGATTTACTCTGTAGCCTAGCTCTAACTGTGCAACTAAATCCCTTTATTGTGCATTCCATGCTTCTCTGTAGCTACCCTCTTGATTGTTTTTATCGTTTAAGTTCACCTCACAATTCTCTGAACTATGTGGAATACAAATCAAATTTATGCAACCTATCTTGAAAATCTAACTCTGTAAGGCCTAATATAATAGTAAGATTAAATGAGAAATTACCAGTTTGAAGTTTGATCTTGATTTTATGAGAAGTTATGATGAGCGATTACGTGAAGAAAGCTGTTCAGCCCGCATGCGCGTCAATCTTCAAAGCAGCGGTGTGAAATCACAGATAATAATGGTTGAACTGAACATAGTAAGTTTAGAGAAGAGTAGAACTACCTGATTACCTTAATAACATGAGGGTTGGGAGTGGTGGGCGCGTAATCGCTCATCATAACTCCTCATAAAATCAAGATCAAACTTCAAACTGGTAATTTTTTGTTTAATCTTACATTTTACTTCGGAGTCACGTGAGTGACTACGTGAAGATTTCAAAGCTCTGTGATTTCATGCCAGAAACAAGTCCATGCGTTACACACTGCATGAAGTGACCATGGATGAATGAAAAAGATTAACACATTCAGTCATGACTTAGTTTGTTAAAATGCTGATGCTTTAATCATCAAAATAAAATAGTGACCCCTTTCATCCAGGGGGAAACTATAAAACAGAATCTAAAATGGAGTTGGCAAATACCCCCGGTTTGGCAATGGGTTATATAAAATGTTGGGAAAGTATGTTCGTTTGACCATCATGCAGCTGCTAGGATGTGGTCCAGTGGAACGTACATTACCTTTGGAGCTGATGTAGTAGTAGCCCTGGTGGGGTGAGTGATGTAAATATTAGTATCGACTCATGCATTAGCCAAAACCCCATTTTTACCCACCTGCCGATGATAGAACTAATACTTCTTATGACGTTTTTTGTAACTAACAAACATTGCTAGTTTGGAGCCTTTGAGGCTTTCGGTGACCTAGACGTATAGTTGTAAATGTGTGACCACACATCACCGAAGGTCCATAGGGTATGCCATGGAACTAGTTTAAGACCTAATGTCCCTGGTTAGTTCTGGTTAATTAAATCAAAAACACAAAATATTATGTTATTAGCAGATGTAACCCCATCCTGTCCAGTCACAATATATGTAGTGACTGGACCCGTTGCACTGAGGCCAGTGCCATGAGAATAAGTACCATATGAGAGCCGGCTAAAGATAAGGATGTAGCTAGAGCCCCCTGGTGAAGTAATGTTAACATTACGTCAGTGTCCCATACTTCCGTGTAACCGGGCCTGGTAGAACTTGTGTTAAAGATATCCTATATAATTCTGGATATCAGAGGGTGAGACCCGACAGTGTGGGTCCCACTTGCTGCAGCGAATATGATGAGAAGGCACGTTGGCACAGTTATTGGCACTTTAACTTAATTATTGTCAGATATCCGTGCTTTATAGTATGTAACATGTGCATTTAAACAAAAATGCTTCCCATCTGCTGAAGTGGAAATGTGCTGCCTTTTGGTGCTTTCCCTGTACTCTGCAGTGAGCACTACATGGATCGGTCTGACAACCCGAGCCGCAGGCATAGTCGTCTCAGACTCTGCAAGTCAATGAATTGATTTTCTTGCAGAGGCTGGTTTCCTGTGTCACAGGCAGAACCAGCTAGTTTTATGTTTTGAATAACCATATTAGGTTAGTCAGGCAGTTCGAAACGCCTGAAGCGGTATCTTGCTGGATTTATTGCAAGACCCAACTGATGTGGCAGTATGGAGAAAAGACATGCAAGAACATTCCTCCCCATTGTGGCGATAGTGTTCTCTTGCCACTGTATGCCACATATTTTGCAACTGGTAAATGAGCCTGGATGTAAACATATCGATTTTCGGTGTTCCATTGAGCCATAATGACATTAAATACTTTGTGATCCAACATCCATTCTGTGTTGTCATTGATTTCACTTGATGATACAATAGTCTCAAATGAGGTTAGGTTAATATCATAGGATACTTTAACTTTATTGCACCCATGTGACTTACATATGTCACCACCATAGTGTATCAACTTGGAGTTGAGCATGCAAATTATGCATATTCTCACAATAACCTTTAACCTATAGAATGCACCTAGTGTTTATAGGTAGTTGATACCAATAACTGTAAAATTGGTGACTCATGCAAACCACATCCGCCTCCGTAACTGGAGAAGGCATTTGTAGTTTCTCATCTTTGAGGACTAGCATCAGTTTGTAATTACTGAAGATTGCTGACCAAAATTACTGGAGCAATGCTGAATACTGCCACCATTATGACTTTGGTAGCTTCAGCTGATAATAGCGTAGGTCTATTAACAATGACCTATATGGTACTTGAGGGGTTAATTCTTTGCACGTTGTAAGTTCTGATAAGACAAAGGCCCAATTTTCACCGCTGAAACACAGCTGCTATATTGCCAATTACACTTGATGAATAGAAGGGTGCTTAATAACAACGAGGTTGTTACAGGCTTCTGTTAATTCCATCCCTTGCCCAAGGGCGGCGTCCCTGTTAAATTGATAGTTAAATGTAAATCCCAATAGTCAATTGTGCTGATTGGTATCAACTTAAATTTAGCTGGATGGATTAAAGGACCCCAATTTCTAACATATAGTTTGGGCTGCAACAGTTAATTTTAGTAAAATACAAGGCATAAAACATCATCTAGTTGGGTGATAACAAATGTTCTAGAGCTCTGAGCAGCCCAAGCACTGGTTTAAGTAATTTAGCAAATAAACCTGCGAGCTGAAGTTAGCCCATTTTGCAACGCTTTGACTGTTATCATTGACCCATCCAGATAAATTTCAAATATCATTGGTGATCCCTGTGAATGGGAACATAATAGCATGCATCTTTGAGATAAATGCTTGCCATATAGCTCCTATAGAATCAATAGTTAGCCAGTAACAAATTTTCCTATTTTGAAAGTCTATACTGCACATACGAGTTAAATCTGGATGAAGTGACATCCTCCATCTTTCACCCTGTCCTGAAAGGCAATCCTGCCCATTATACTGGGCCTGTCTCGAAAGACAACTCCGGCCCCAATTCCAAGCCTGTTTGGAACCTATGTATGTTGTGCAGCATAAAGTAATCACATGTTATCATCAGTTTATTAAACCCAGATCTGAATCTCATGTTATCATTGTCACTTGTACAAAAACACAAGTGTAAATATTACCAACATGTAAATGGTCCACAACCCCATGTTTTGGAAGAACCAGACCCACCTACCTCCATGGCTACCGGTGGTCTTTTGGCAAGCCCAAAGGCCGCTGATGCAGGTTCTTTTTCCCCTCCTTGATTGCAGAGTAGGACTGGTAGGGTGCGTAGATTCCATATTTCCCCTGAGACCGGCTTGGGCCTTGGTCTGAAGACCCTCATCATACTGAGCCTGCCTTGTAAGACAACCCTGGCCATAATTCTGAGCCTGCCTCGAAAGACAACGCTGGCCATATTTCCGTGCCCAGCTTTGAAGCTGCCACCGGCTTCAGTGAACCGCTTACTCCCGATGGAGGCGTGGGGTGTGTCGTCGCCTACCAATGAAGCTTTGCTCGTCATCGGTACCTTGATTAGTCCGACAGCTTTTTGCTTCCTCATCCTGGCCTTACCTGTGGGATAAGTCTTACCTGAAGAGAGGATTCGGCGGCTAGTTTCATTTCCTGGATTTCATGTCCTCCAATGTCACCCTGATAGCGCTGTTCACTGCTGGCCCTTGTAGCGTGAGGGAACTCTGGCCCCTTGCGGGAATCTCTTGAAGCCATATGCATGTGCTCCAGTATGTTCCACGGACATACTTTGAATTTGAAGTCAGTTACATACTGACCTCTCGCACTCCCCTCCACATTCGTAGGCAGCCCTGAAAACAGGTGCTGCCCCAGGCCCCTGAGGATACCTGCACTGACATTGCCCCTCCAACGGACCTATATCAGGTTTTTTGCTCTGGGCCAGACTGAAACTGACCCTGAATGCTCCCCTCCTCAGAGAGGGAGACATTGTGCAGCCCTGAAACAGGTGCCGCTGCCTGCGAGTTCTCCATAATGCCTGGGCTGATAACTCCCTCCTTTGGAGTATATCATTGTAGAACACCTCTCCATCAGGTGCTCTATGTGTGTTTGAACATTTAAAGACGTTACCCATGTAGGAGGGGATCCTCTCCATCAGGAAACCTCCTGGCCTGACTCCCCTAGTTCACAGGCCTGACCATCTTACCTTTGGTTTTATCACCTTTCTGGTGACCCACAGCGGTCTGGCAGCGGCTGACCGCTATACGTTGGAGGGGTCCCTCCTGACTTGACTTCCACAGGCCTACCCGACTTGCAGTTGGTTTTACCCCCTTCCTTGGGAACCACAGCGGTCTGGAAACAGCTGACCCCTGTATGTCGGGGGCGGGGGGGGGGGGGGCCTCCTGGACCTTACTTCACAGACCTTGCCGGTTTGTGGTTCGTTTTACCCCCTACCTGGGAACCACAGCCGGTCTGGAAGCCACTGACTGTGTTGTCAGTGACTTTGGGTGGCGAACCCGATGACCGCCGGCTACCCACACTTCCGCGGTCTCTGTAGCCGGTTTCCCTCGGTCCCGGGATTCCCCACGGTCCGTCCGGACTTCGCCCCAATTAGTCGAGCAGGTTTATCTCTGTACAGAGATTCCTGTAAAAAAAGAAAAACACAAAACCTGGGAATAAGGTGAAACTTACCTTCAGGTTTAACTTACCGCTGGGCAGAGCAACACTGCCGCCATTCGGCACGTTGCGCAAGCGAGTCAACGTAATGACACGCATGCGGGCTGAACGGCCTTCTGCACGTAGTCACTCACGTGACTCCAAAGTAAAATCTGTGCTGTACCTCCCGAAAATGAAAAGTGCTAGGCCCAACATTGAAGATAGTAATCTAGATAAATTTGATCAAGTGTAGAAACAAGGAATTGAGATGCTGGTTTAGGAAAAAAGAAACAAAGTGCTGGATTAAGTTAGCAGATCTGGCAGTGGATAGGTAACGTTTCAGATAGTCTGAAGGGTCCCAACCTGAAACGTCTCCTATCCATGTACCCCAGAGATGCTGCCTGGCCCGCTCAGTTACTCCAGCACTGTGCATTTATATTTGACCAATGGGCCTGCACAGATGAAGGATCACTTTAGACTTTACTTTCAGACCTTAGAGTTACAGCATGGAAACAGGCCCTTCAGCCCACCGAGTCCACACAGACCAGTGATCACCCCATATACTAGTACGATCACAGACGATGGAGACAAAAGAGACCACTGAAGCTGGAATTTTCAGCAAAAAATAAATGAACTATATAAACATATAGCAATTACAGCACGGAAATAGGCCATCATGGCCCTTCTAGTCCGTGCCAAACACTTACTCTCACCTAGTCCCATCTACCTGCACTCAGACCATAACCCTCCATTCCTTTCCCGTCCATATATCTATCCAATTTATTTTTAAATGATAAAATCGAACCTGCCTCCACCACTTCCACTGGAAGCTCATTCCACACAGCTACCACTCTCTGAGTAAAGAAGTTCCCCCTCATGTTACCCCTAAACTTCTGTCCCTTAATTCTCAGATCATGTCCTGGAATTGCTGGAAGTCATGCAACATCTGAGAAGAGGAATGGACAGACAACATTTCTGGTTGGGATCCTTCTTCAGACTGATGCTGCCTGACCCCACTGAGTTTCTCCAGTAGTTTTGTTTTCAATTTACAGAATAAATGTTGCCATTAGAAATAGTTTTGCAGGGTTGATTGAGCAAAGTTCTGTGTGCAAAATAAACCACATCATTAGGCTTTCATCAGCAGGATCATTCTAGATGGTGAGTTGTTCTGTTTCAAGACAGGTTGTATTTGAAGAGTAAATCAGTAATATTAGAAAATGGAAGGGGAATTAATTCTAAAGTGGTGTTCTGGTCATGTAGGACTGTCACAGTACTCGTTGAGCACTAATCGTTATTTCTTTGCAGCTTTGCTCTGGGAGTACTGTTCCTAGCATGGACTATTTTTCATCAAAAATTAACACACTTTAGCACATTGCAGCTGATGCAGCATAATTATGATTCCAGTTTAAAATAGTTTAGGAAAAGGGTTATAAACAACTGCCGGTTTAGTGCCATGGAGGATTTATGTGAACCAATGAAGATGAGGATTGGATATCTGTGCGAAAAAAGCTTTGTGGAATCCAAAGATGCTCCTCTGGGATTCACAGAAGAGATACTTTGGCTTTCTACGTAACTTTCATCCTTGCTTTTCATGCTCTGATTAAAATGTCAGTAGGATTCCAATTTGCATAAAATCACAAGGCTATCATCTGCTTTAACCAGGCATCTCATTCACAATTTGTTAAAGCTGATAGTCAGAAAGGTCATGTTCCAATTGAGTCAATAATCTGAGATTGAAATACTTTTTCACACAGTTGTGAATTTGTGAAATTCTCTGCCTCAGAATCCACTACATGCATTCAAAAGAGAGTTAGATAGAGCTCTTAGGGCTAGCAGAATCAAGGGATATGAGAAGAAGGCAGGAACAGGCTACTGATTGTGGATGATCAGCCATGATCACATTGAATTGCTGGCTCGAAGGGCCAAATGGCCTACTCCTGCACCTATTGTCTATGTATCTATGAAACAGAACATGGTGAAATATGTAGCAGTTTCAGTTTCCAATAATTTACTTTTAAATCAGATTCACGGTAATGCTTTTGAGGAAGTTATTTGCTTGATCTCAACTGTCACTTGCTACACATTAAAAAAATAATTAAAATGACATGGGCAGTTACAATGCCCTTCAAAAACAATGTTTCTAAATGTGGAAAGAAATTTATTGCCTACCTTTGCAGTTTTTCAAGTGAATTCTTTTTTTATCTTTGGTCGATAATTTTCTTGCCTTGTAAAAGATACAAGAAATACCAGCATACAGTGATAATTTGGTTCAGTTGTTACTCATGTCTGCTTTAGAATTCAGCAGCCTTCAAGCTGAAACAAAGTAAAAAAGGAAATGAAAATTGCTTTCATACATTATGTAGGAATTCTACCATTAATAATATGTAAATGAAACTATTATGAATATTTATTAAGAAGCTCAAGTTTTGCATGTTAAGGAAGTAGAGCAGCTTGACTTGTCCCCATTTCAGGCTTATTATCTTGGCCAGCAAAGTTAATGCAAATTCACACAACCATTTCATCTGCAGTGTCACCCAGTTTCCCTGGCAACAAAAATAGGGATACATTGATACATTCATCAAAGGCACATATTCCTTAAAACCTCTGTCTCACTTAGGCGATTTTTTCGGCAAATACAGGCGACTAGGCTGTCTCCACATGGTCGCGGGGTGACGCCTGTATGGTCGTGAGTTGTCTCTTCAAGTCGCCTAAAGAGTCGTAACGTTTTTCTGGTCGGCGCTGGATTTTGAAATGTTCAAAACTTTTCACGTAGCTTGTCTTCTGTCGTCGGTGCTGTCGTAGGTTGTCGCCAGGATGACGCAGGTTGTCACCAGGTGACGTTGGTTGTTGCCTGGTGCTGACTTAAGTGAATTCCATTGGGGACGACCTATGTCAACCTACATCAACCGGCGACAGGGACCGGCGACTGAATTGTCTTCAGTTGTCGCCGACAGAGTCGTTGCTTGTCGTAGCTTGTCGCGTGTGGACGTAGGTTGACTTTGGTTGTCGTAGGTTGGCGCCTGTTTGGTCGTAGGTTGCCGTAGATGTGGTCCTAGGTGGACATCCTAATGGGTCGCCAGTTATCGGTAGCTTGCCATCGCTTGACGTTGACTAGGTGGTAGGTTGTCGTAGCTTATAGTAGACATTGTCGGGGTGGGGGGGGGTCCAGTCCCGGTTTTTCAGTGACCTGCTACAACTGTGACAGTTGCCAAAAAAAATCACCTAAGTGGGACAGGCCCTTAACTTTTGCTTTCAATTTCAGGAAGCTATCAGGCATTAATGTTTATTTTCCAATATGATTCATCCAATAAAATAACATATTAGCTTTCCCAACCAAAAATATTAAAGTATCTCAATGCCAATGCCTTATGTAGTTTGTAGCTCTTAACTAATCTGTGACGCATTATGATACTTAAATGTTGTTCCATTGTTTAAAAAGGGTTCAAAGAATAAACCTAGCAATTATAGACCTGTTAGTTTGACGTCAGTGGTGGGCAAATTAATGGAAAGGATACTTAGAGATAATATGTATAAGCATCTGGATAAACAGGGTCTGATCAAGAACAGTCAACATGGATTTGTGCCTGGAAGGTCATGTTTGACAAACCTTCTTGAATTTTTTGAAGAGGTTACTAGGGAAATTGATGAGGATAAAGCAGTGGATGTTGTCTATATGGATTTCAGTAAGGCCTTTGACAAGGTTCCCCATGGAAGGTTGGTTAAGAAGGTTCAATCTTTGGGTGTTAATGGGGGAGTAGCAAGATGGATTCACAGTGGCTGAATAGGAGATGCCAGAGAGTAATGGTGGATGGCTGTTTGTCAGGTTGGAAGCCGGTGACCAGTGGGGTGCCTCAGGGATCTGTGTTGGGTCCACTGTTGTTTGTCATGTACATTAATGATCTAGATGATGGGGTGGAAAATTGGATAAGTAAGTATGCAGATGATACTAAGATAGGGGGTGCTGTGGATACTGGAGTAGATTTTCAAAGTCTACAGAGTGATTTGGGCCATTTGGAAGAGTGGGCTGAAAGATGGCAGATGGAGTTTAATGCTGATAAGTGTGAGGTGCTACATCTTGGCAGGACAAATCAAAATAGGACGTACATGGTAAATGGTAGGGAATTGAGGAATGCTGTGGAACAGAGGGATCTAGGAATAACTGTGCATAGTTCCCTGAAGGTGGAATCGCATGTAGATAGGGTGGTAAAGAAAGCTTTTGGTGTGCTGGCCTTTATAAATCAGAGCATTGAATATAGGAGTAGGGAAGTAATGTTAAAATTGTACAAGGCATTGGTAAGACCAATTCTGGAGTATGGGGTACAATTTTGGTCGCCTAATTATAGGAAGGATGTCAACAAAATAGAGAGAGTACAGAGGAGATTTACTAGAATGTTGCCTGGGTTCCAGCAACTAAGTCGCAGAGAAAGGTTGAACAAGTTAGGTCTTTATTCTTTGGAGCGCAGAAGGTTAAGGGGGGACTTGATTGAGGTCTTTAAAATAATGAAAGGGATAGACAGAGTTGACGTGGATAAGCTTTTCCCATTGAGGGTAGGAAAGATTCAAACAAGAGGGCATGACATGAGAATTAAGGGACAGAAGTTTAGGGGTAACATGAGGGGGAACTTCTTTACTCAGAGAGTGGTGGTTGTGTGGAATGATCTTCCTGCACAAGTGGTGGAGGCAGGATCGATTTTAACATTTAAAAGTAAAGTGGATAGGTGTATGGACGGGAAGGGAATGGAGGGGTATGGTCTGAGTGCAGGTAGATGGGTCTAGGGGAAAATAAATGGTCAGCACGGACTGGAAGGGCCGAGAAGGCCTGTTTCCGTGCTGTAATTGTTATATGGTTATATGTTATATGGTTAAATGAATTTCAGCAGTATATGTTTAATGTAGCAATGTTACAAAATTTTGAGATTTTAAAAATCAAGTCTGCAATTTATCCCATCAGATAAAGCATAAAAAGAAGTTTAATTTGACACCTAATTCACTTTCATATCTTCAGTATTAAGAAAGTTATGGCCATTTTCATACTTGGAAATTAGCATCTTGTTCCCCATTGCCTTTCAATTGACTTAACTCAAAAGCTGTGATCTGGATCAGTTAAAAGCCCATAACTTTCTTAAAAATTAATAGAACTCAATGAAATTTTGACATTATAGATTGAAGCAGTCTGAAATAAATATGAAACAATCTTACTTGGATGACCTGAAATTAAAGCATATAATTAGTTAGTATATAATTGTAGCTAATTACAAAATTCAATGAGTAGATCTAAACATCTATCCATTTCTTAAGAAAAGATAAACTTTTTTTAAATTGCCTAAGTGTCCAAATAACATTCACACAATAATCCACAATATAACATAATTTTTAAAAATCATTTTCATGAATTTCTGGGCCAAATGGAAGGAATTTAGTGTTTAATGCCTGTAAATTAATGGCCATTTAAATCAACTGGCGAGTGGGTTTTAGTGGAATGCGGTGGATTGGAACGTTGCGGTTAGCGGTGAAGTCGGGAGGAATAATACTGTTTGTTCATACATTTTTTTGGACCCCATTTCGCAACATGAAAATATTATTAAAGCCTCCCGAAAAACCAACTTTTAATATAAAAATAAACTATTTACCTTTTTTTCTCCCCTACGCAAAATCCTTCCGGTTGTCGGTTCTCACGGCTTTTGAAGGTGATTTTTAAATTACTCTAGTTAACAAATAATTTAGAGTAATTTAAAAATACCTTCATTCATGAAATGTCGGAGCGATTTTTCGTCCGCAACGAAATCGCCCGATTTTCATCGATTTGTCCTGCCTGTAGAAAAACGGCACTTTAAGCCCGCCCCCCCTCTGAAAGGCGCCAAAGTCGCGCACACGGGGAGCGGCAGAACTGCAGCGCTGCTCAAGGTAAGTTTTGTAACATACCTATTTAATGTGTACCTAATTCCTTAATGTTCCAGAGTACATAATCTCCCACACTTGTGAATTATACATCCCAGGGATAATGAGTTAAGGGTCACTGCATGTTAGCACCTGAGACATTTGGTATCACTTTTTCACTTACACTTACACAATTGTGCTGAACTTCCTATGAAACACCGTGACAAATCTTTTGACGTAGACATAGACATAGACATAAACACAAGTATAATATTTGAAAGCTTGGTTAATTCTATACTGGATGGATAATTGCAGTGGATAATACATTATATCCCACTGCAAAGAAAAGAGTCATTGCTGCATGAACAAGAGCTAGCAAGAGTTGATTGAAATTCTCCCCATGATACACCGGGCCATTGTTGGTGCTGTTGGTGCAATTAGCTGATTCCAGCTTCAGAGACATGGGACCTGTTGAGAGGACAACACAGCAAGCATGCATCAAGGAACTAGCTAACCTGAAAGAAAACTCCTCTTAAAAATGCAGTGATCTGTATGGCACAGACTTCCTCTCATTCAACAAAGGTTGTTGTTTGGCATCAGTACAAGAAATCCTTGGCACAAACAGCTGTGATGTCATCAAATAGACTGAGCAGCCTATTATATTAATGAATTCTCACTGTAAACAGAAACAATGAAGCACAATTTTTAAATGCTATCTAAAACTTTTCTCTTCTCATAAATATTGTGTGTGCACATGATTAATATAGAAGCTGAAATGCCATAAACATTATTTTAAAACTTAAAATACATTATATTTATGTGAGGGGTTAATAATAGACAAAGGTTTACTAAGTTTATCCAATTTTTATTTTATTCCATTGATAAAACCAAAAGGAGGAAACAATCACTTCCAGCAACTGGAGAATTTGCATTTTAAACTATACGTGTTTAGTTTCATTTATTGGCATGTGCACAGAAATACTGTGAAATGCTTGTTTTGCGTGCAATCTCGTCAAATCATACAATACGCGAGTTCAATAAATCCTCCTCTGGAACAGCATGCAGAGAGTCACCATGTTCTGAAGCCATCTTGCGACTTCAAAGTCTATGAAAAATCTTGGGCCAAGGAGATATGCAATTTTCAATTTCCCTACAAGTATGAAATTATTTTAATTATTACAGCTTTTCATGTTATAACCATGTCAAATAGTGAGACAGTGCTGACATAAATTATTATTTGCAGCAAATCTAGCGTATTTATTTTGTTTCTTTCCCAAGAAGGGCCAAGTTGGCAATCTGAATCCCTTCTGAAGGATGCTTAGGTGAAATGTGTTGATCTAGATTGTAGTATTGCACACTTATAAGGGAACTAATTACTAATTCGGTTTTGAAATCAGTACATACAAGTATGCCTTCTTGACCTGTGGGAGACAATCAGAGCTTTGAACAGGTGAGGTGGGTTGGAGTTATGGAGGTCAGTGATAGACATCCTGAGGATTTGGGATAGAAAGTGATTTGGTCTTCTATAGGATTAAACATTTTGAATATTGCAGTATTAGAAGGTACGTTAGTTGCAGTGGCTATCAAAAAGTTGAACATGAGGTGATGGTGAGGATCAAGGCAAAGATTAGTGTGGGGGGTAGGTGAAGGTAGATGGGACTGCTGTGGGTAAGGGAGCTGAAGGAATGAAAGAACGTAACTCCACACAGGCACACTCTTCATATAGGGGAAATGTGTAATGACATCCTGATCCTAATAATCATGTTGTAGGTTTAAGTGTTGATTGAAAAGTTTCTAAAAGACCAGATGTGGCCCATCATCATAATGTAGGGTACCAAGGCAAGGTTGTTCTTTTATCCTTACAATGTTTTATATTGTAGGACATGCATTCAGATTAAACTCCTGAATGTATGACCCAAATTCCCGAATGGATTTACATGCTTTTCTAACTTGTATTTTGAGAATATACAGTATGCATGCCTGTTTCCATGTTCATAGTAGGTCTGCTTGATAGCTGCCCAGTAATCTAGCACTGATTAGTGACTAAAGCAGTGATAAATAAGCTATTCTTTTTGTAGCTTGTGCTGTGATTGTGGAACAATTAAAATTCCTGAACTGCATGTAAAATAAGAGCACAAGACAGTTATTTCAGAACCTGCCATACTGTGTATTTATAAACATTATGTGAGTAGAAAGATTACGTGAAGATAGACTGTTGATTGCCACTAAAACCCATGTAACACCAAATGTGAAATTCTTTTTCAAAAGCATTATAGTAAAATATTTCAGTATCTTAATATTTCAGTATCTTAAAAATGTTGTCTACTCCACTGCAAAATTTCCTCACGATATGCCTACTTTGAAGAAGTTCCCCTCCTAAGAAGGGTCTCGACCTGAAACATTGCCTATTTCCTTCGCTGCATAGATGCTGCCTCACCTGCTGAGTTTCTCCAGCATTTTTGTCTACCTTCGATTTTCCAGCATCTGCCGTTCCTTCTTAAACATTTTGTCTACTCCACTGCAAAATCTCCTCAAGGTATGCCAACTTTGAAGAAGTTCTTCTCCTAAGAAGGGTCTCGGCCGGAAACGTTGCCTATTTCCTTCGCTGGATAGATGCTGCCTCACCCGCTGAGTTTCTCCAGCATTTTTGTCTACCTTCGATTTTCCAGCATCTGCAGTTCCTTCTTAAACACTCAGTATCTTAATATATCAGTCACTATATTGATTTAAATTCGAATTAAATTGTTATATTATCACAGTTCCCTAATTATATATATATTGGATTAGCTGTACATAATCCTGTTTTCCAGGCACTATAAAGAGCCATACATTGAAGGAAATTCCTATTCAGTAATCTAACTCAGTTGATATTGGTCATGTTAGACATTGTTACTGGTAGCATCCAGGTTAAAACTTGTTTTTTCACTAACTTACTTTAAGGTTAATCTTCTTCTTATCGAGTCCAGATACAAGATTAGAAGTTGTTCAACCAGAGCTGAACACACTTCTCGGCATCTGCACCATGGTGTCTATCTTGCGCTTCTTGTGCGTGGTGGTGGAAAGATTGGTGGAAATAGGGCCACGACGTGAACGCTCTTCCCTTGACCCCTTTAAGGTTAATGTATCACTTACAATAATTTACAGCAAAGAGGAAGTTGCTCGATACTAATGTGGAAGTTTTAGCACAAAGCAGACTGTTGGTGAAACTCAGTGGGTTAGGCAGCATCTGTGGAGGAAAATGGACAGATGACATTTTGGGTCGAGATCCTTCTGCAGACTGAGGGAGTAGAGGTAAAATAGCTTGTAGCAGAGGAGGTACCACTCTTCTCTCCCCTACCTGGCCCATGTAATGTCGAGCCCTCTACCTGGATCCACCTATCACTTGCCAGCTCATATCTCAGCCCTTCCCCTCATCTTTCTACCAGCAAACTCCCCTCCACTGCATCAGTCTGAAGAAGGGTCCCGAACCAAACTGTCACCTGTTCATTTCTCTCCACAGATGCTGCCTGTTGATCTGAGTTCCTGCAGCAGATTGGTGCTCAAGACTTCATATAGAAGTGGGGATTAAATCAGTTTCCCTGTACAACACAGGCAAATTTTCACGTCAATAACTGAACATGTCATGATATTGTTTGACATGGGCTGCTTCATTATTAAAGGATGAATTATATTGTTAAGTCTAGTCAGTTTTATTGTCATTTGCCCAAGTTAGGTTCATGTACAATGAAAATCTTTCTTGCAGCAAAATCACAGGCATATACATTCAGAAGAGTCCCAACCTGAAACATCGCCTGCCATTCAGAGAACAAATGGATGTTGTTTTGGGTCGAGCCCCTTCTTCAGTCTGTGGAAGGGTCTCGACCTGAAACATCACTCATTCCTTATTTCCAGAGATGTTGCCTGTCCTGCTGAGTTGCTCCAGCATTTTGTGTCTACCTTCGATTCAAACCAGCATCTGCACTTCTTTCCTGCACATTCACTTCAGAGATGTTGCCTGACCCGCTGAGTTATGGCAGCACTTTGTGTTTTAATCATACATTATACAGTTTAACATAGGTTACGGATAAGCAGAGAGTTGATTTTAGTTGTAACTGGTCACTGACAATTGAAACTATCATCTTGTATGCTCACATCTGATTTCAGGCCCTCATTGTCGTTGTGCTGTGAGACTTTATAAGCTGTAAAATCAATGTCAAGACAATTACAGGAACATTTCAACCTAGTTCATAACTATGTTGCCTTTACCTTTAGAGGATCTACTGTCTTGTGGTGTAGTATGTGAGCAGGGATTATGTTAAAGAAATATATGATGTTGGGTAAAGCCATGATCCTAAGAGCATGTAAAAGTTTGCTTGATTCTTCTTTGAGATTGGCTCCAGTTGCGGGAACAATCTCCAGATGTTGATGAGGAAACTCCTCAGAATAGACAGCTGGTAATCCTGAATCTTCCTGAGCTGATACCTAGAATGGTGAAATTGGATATGTATGATACTGTTGTCGGTTTTCCATTTTGTGGTGGACAATTTACAAGAGAGTGGTTTGCTAAGCAAACCCAGACTGCATTATTGAGAGACAAAAATACAAATATGCCATCAAGATGACATTTTATTGAATTTAAAAATAACATGTTTGAAGCAAATAGGTTAGCACTCATGTTAAAATAGAAAACAGAAAAGTCTGATATAATCATTGTAAATATACAGTGGCTTGCAAAAGTATTCATACCCCTTGAACTTTTCCACATTTTGTCATGTTACAACCACAAACGTAAATGTATTTTATTGGGATTTTATGTGATAGATCAACACAAAGTGGCGCATAATTGTGAAGTGGAAGGAAAATGATACATTGTTTTCAAATTTTTTTACAAATAAAAAACTGAAAAGTGTGGCGTGCATAAGTATTCAGCCCCCTTTACTCTGATATGCCTAAATAAAATCCAGTGCAACCAATTGCCTTCAGAAGTCACCTAATTAGTAAATAGAGTCAACTTGTGTGTAATCTAATCTCAGTAAATGCAGTATAATGTGGATAAATGTGAGGTTATCCACTTTGGTGGCAAAAATAGGAAAACAGACTATTATCTAAATGGTGGCCGATTAGGAAAAGGGGAGATGCAGTGCGACCTGGGTGTCATGGTACACCAGTCATTGAAAGTAGGCATGCATGTGCAGCAGGCAATGAAGAAAGCGAATGGTATGTTAGCTTTCATAGCAAAAGGATTTGAGTATAGGAGCAGGGAGGTTCTACTTCAGTTGTATAGGGTCTTGGTGAGACCACACCTGGAGTATTGCATACAGTTCTGGTCTCCAAATCTGAGGAAGGACATTATTGCCATAGAGGGAGTGCAGAGAAGGTTCACCAGACTGATTCCTGGGATCTCAGGACTGTTTTATGAACAAAGACTACATAGACTCGGTTTATACTCTCTAGAATTTAGGAGATTGAGAGGGGATCTTATAGAAACTTACAAAATTCTTAAGGGGTTGGACAGGCTAGATGCAGGAAGATTGTTCCCGATGTTGGGGAGGTCCAGGACAAGGGGTCATAGCTTAAGGATAAGGGGGAAATCCTTTAGGACTGAGATGAGAAGGACGTTTTTCACACACAGAGTGGTGGGTCTCTGGAACTCTCTGCCACAGAGGGTAGTTGAGGCCTGTTCATTAGCTACATTTAAGAGGGAGTTAGATGTGGTCCTTGTGTCTAAAGGGATCAGGGGGTATGGAGAGAAGGCAGGTAAGGGATACTGAGTTGGATGATCAGCCATGATCATATTGAATGGCGGAGCAGGCTCGCAGGGCCGAATGGCCTACTCCTGCACCTAATTTCTATGTTTCTATGTTTCTAGTATAAATACAGCTATTCTGTGAAGGCCTCAGAGGTTTGTTAGAGAACATTAGTGAACAAACAGCATCATGAAGCCCAAGGAACACACCAGACAGGTCAGGGATAAAGTTGTGGAGTAGTTTAAAGCAGGGTTAGGTTATAAAAAACATATCCCAAGCTTTGAACATCTCACTGAGCACTGTTCAATCCATCATCCGAAAATGGAAAGAGTATGGCACAACTGCAAACCTACCAAGACATGGCCGTCCACCTAAACTGACTGGCCGGGCAAGGAGAGCATTGATCAGAGAAGCAGCCAAGAGGCCCATGGTAACTCTGAAGGAGCTGCAGAGATCCACAGCTCAGGTGGGAGAATCTGTCCACAGGACAACTATTAGTCGTGCACTCCACAAATCGGGCCTTTATGGAAGAGTGGCAAGAAGAAAGCCATTGTTGAAACAAAGCCATAAGACCCGTTTGCAGTTTGCCACAAGCCATGTGGGGGACACAGCAAACATGTGGAGGAAGGTGCTCTGGTCTGATGAGACCAAAATTGAGGTTTTTGGCCTAAGTGCAAAACGCTATGTGTGGCGGAAAACTAACACTGCACATCACCCTGAACACACCATCCCCACTGTGAAACATGATGGTGGCAGCATCATGCTGTGGGGATGCTTTTCTTCAGCAGGGACAGGGAAGCTGGTCAGAGTTGATGGGAAGATGGATGGAGCCAAATACATGGCAATCTTGGAAGAAAACTTGTTAGAGTCTGCAAAAGACTTGAGACTGGGGCGGAGGTTCACCTTCCAGCAGGACAACGACCCTAAACATACAGCCAGAGCTACAATGGAATGGTTTAGATCAAAGCATATTTATGTGTTAGAATGGCCCAGTCAAAGTCCAGACCTAAATCCAATTGAGAATCTCTGGCAAAACTTGAAAATTGCTGTTCACAGATGCTCTCCATCCAATCTGATTGAGCTTGAGCTATTTTGCAAAGAAGAATGGGCAAAAATGTCAGTCTCTAGATGTGCAAAGCTGGTAGAGACATACCCCAAAAGACTTGCAGCTGTAATTGCAGCGAAAGGTGGTTCTACAAAGTATTGACACAGGGGGCAGAATACTTTGCACACCACACTTTTCAGATTTTTATTTGTAATAAAATTCGGAAACCATGCATCATTTTCCTTCCACTTCACAATTATGCACCACTTTGTGTTGATCTATCACATAAAATCCCAATAAAATACATTTACGTTTGTGGTTGTAACGCGACAAAATGTGGAAAAGTTCAAGGGGTATGAAAACTTTTGCAAGCCACTGTATGCCTTCTAATATCAGGAATTACCCTATTTGTACGGTGGTTCAAGAGGCTAGGTAAGAATCCTAGCAATAACTACAAAAAAGACTAACTTACTGATACAGTGCAGTTATAATTTTATATCAATAGCCACACATGTATTGCCTCATTTTTCAGTGGGGAAAATATGTCATTTTGTCAGTTGAGAGACATTATATGCTTTGATATACAGTATATGCTTGCAAACAAACTCTTAGATTTATGATCTTGAATGGACATCAATCATTTGATTTAATTCTTGAGATGAATGCTGTCATAAGATACCTCCCAGGTGTCTGCGCATGAAACAAGAAATGTGAAATGGAAATCTGATAGCTTTAGGATTTGAAACTATAAACTTGCCCTTTTGTTCAAGGAGCTTAGCCATACACTAGAATTAACCAAGGCTGAGTCTCTATTGGATCCAATCATCTAACTTGATCATTCACTTTTACTTCTGGTCATATGATTACTAATCTGATGATGTGTGGCCTTTTCGGATCCGAACTTTGTATCTTATTCCGATATACAAGATTGTCAGAGTTCTTCATAGCACAACCTGACCTACAACTAAAGCACAGTGTTCCAACCCTGCGACATGTTGTCCAACAGCTGCCTGAAGAGTTTAAATTGGCTTGCCTTGTCATTAGCTCTGTGTTTTCCTATTTATAATTATGGTATTTGAAAATACAGATAACTTACTAGGTTGTGGGAGAATGAGCCTCCTGCAGGGAAGTTTGTTTAGATGCCTGTTCTCTTCATTGGCTAAATTGTACTGGTTGTTATGCTCAACACTTCCTGGCTTCATCGTGTACTTTCAATGAATGTGACCAACAAATATAGCAAGGAACAAGCCTCTTCAAAACTTATGAGGAGCTAAATAAGAAAGATTGTATTATGATTGCTACGAATGTCTCCACCAATTACTTTTTGCAAGAAATACTGGGCATTCTCATTTATGTAATTTGCTGGTATAGTATGAGCTTCCTTGCAGTGTTTTATGACAGAGTTTATTATAGAAACGAAACGCTTCACAGGAAGAGAGGTAAGTGTCAAACAATGGATATGCAAAGAAATGCCAATAGATTTGTTTCATGATTTCAGGATTATGTTTTTTTGGCTTTATATTGGTGTACATAGAAATCAATTGCAATTTGATGTCCTTTTTAATACTGTTCTATAAATGGCGATGCCCATGTTTAAAATATAGCTAGTTTATTTATCATATTTATTACTAATTTTGATTGTTTACATTAGCATTTATGTTCTGTTACTATAAAATATTAGATAATGATTAAAAGTATGTGCAAAACTGTTGCAATATATAACTGTTGTAACTGTAATTTCCAATATGTGCAATAACCCATACTGGATATAGGAATCCTATTTATTCATTCTATTTATCCATTGTCTCTTTATAGATATGTATATAGTTCCCCCCCCCCCCCCCCTTTTGTTTTGCACTGAGTAGGAGCAGCTTTTAATCTCATTGTACATGTGTATAGTGACAATAAAAGGCATTCTAATTCTAATTCAATATATAGCATGTCTTAAAAGCCGAGTCACCATAAATCTGATGTCTGCCTTTATCTGCTCGATCTTACTTTTGTTATTAACCATTTAGGCAATTGAAGAATTATATTCCTTCGGGCTGACACCTCTGCTTATTGGTAGCTGGCGGGAGTGTGTCAATAATCGTCACGATTTCCTATGCAGAAAAAGCTAGAGTAATTCTGTTCAAAAAGAGATGCAGTGTTTTTCATGCAAGAGAGCTGGGATTAAAAACTTAATTTTCCATGTTGTTTTCCATCCCTGAAGGGCATGTGAGATGCACCCAAAACTGTGCTGAAAGTACATGCTTCCTAGGTAGCTCTTTAAAAGCGGGCATCTTGCATGCCTTTGGCATGTGGGAGGAATCCAAAACAAATCCTGGAAGAAACTCAAAGAGTCACAGGTAGAACGTGTAAACTCATCACAGGCAGCACATGAGGTCAGGATCAAATCCAGATCTCTGGTGTTGTGAGGCAGCAGGTCTGCCACTGTGCTGTCCAATGTTGGCATTAATGAGGAGAGGACAGTCTTTATCATCTCTTATGGTGGAGATGGTCTTTGCCTTAGTTCTTAACATTGAAAGTAGGATTCAGCAAGGAGAGTCAGCTGATTGCCATATGTGTCCATGTTCCTGTCAGTGAAAATGAGGGTCATATTAAAAGGAACAAACAGGATGAGAGAGAGTATAGAGATCAGGATGTGACCAGAGCTTCAAATATAAAATGAAGGTGTGATCAACCAGAACAATCGGTGGGTGAACGAAGTCTGGATATTTGGAATTTTGAATATGCAGTGGTAATGAATATGGAAACTGCTTTTTGCAAGGACCTATAGAAATGGAAAAAGAGGAAGAAGGCAAATGGGATTTGAAAGGATGCAAGGAAGTGATTAAAGATTAGCTTTTTCTAAGAATGAGGAGCAGTGAGCCTGCATGAGATGGCAAAGACCGGAGATTGGCTATAAGTAAGAGTTTATGTATAGGGAGAGATTATGGAAGGTCTGACGGGTCTATACCCAAGAGCAGAAAATAAGGCAGTAAGAATTATCGCTACTTGTCAAATTTAATATATATTTTAGCATTGCTAATAATGTCAATGCATAAGCAATATTTCTATTTCCTCTCAAATTAAAAAAATATATCAAAAACAGAAAATGCCAGAAACATTCAGCGGATTAAATCAGTATGAGTAGAAAGAAAAAAAGTTAACATTCCAGGTTGTAAACAGAACATTATAGTTTATTTTGTTATTGTGAATTATATTTTCTCTATTTCATCTTTCTTAACTTTTCTTTTCCTGGCCATTATCTAGCTAATGTTCCAAAACGACTTTTAATATCACTTTAATAGTAGTTGATGAGAACTGCCACGATTCTACCTTGTTTTACCTCTTTACTTTCAGTAATGTGCTTGGCTTTGGTAGACATTTCTCGAAGGAGAGGTTGCAAAGTTTAGCCATCTAGTATGCATATACTTATGGGTACAAACCCATCTGCTACCATTGCATTGTGCAACTTGCTTCTGTGCCTATACTCAACTCTCTCGTTATGAAGGCCAACATGCCATTAGCTTTCTTCACTGCCTGTTGTACCTGGATGCTTACTTTCAGTGACTGATGTACTAGGACACCCAGGTCTCGTTGTACTTCCCATTTTCCTAACCTGACACCATTCAGATAATAATCTGCCTTCCCTTTCTTGCCTCCAAAGTGGATAACCTCACATTTATCCACATTATACTGCATTTGCTGTGCATCTGCCCACTCACCCAACTTTCCAAGTCACTCTGCATCCTCATGGCATCCTCTTCACAGATCACTCTGCCACCCAGCTTTGTGTCCTCTGTAAATTTGCTAATGTTACTTTTAATTTAGTCATCTAAATCATTAATGTACATGGTAAAACATTGCTTCATAAATATCTTTGGTTTATCTACACAGTCTCATTTCAATAAAATAAGTGAAGCTTTACTGATACAAGTCGTAAATAAATTCAGCAATGCACTTTGTACATCATGTCTTTTTCATGGCTGAAAGCTTGGTTTTAAGGTATGTAGATAACGATGTGGTTATTTTTAAACAGTAATTTTCCTTTTCTTCAGATCTGGCAGGATTTTGGTCCTAAAAATCCATTGGGATTCAATCTCAGCAGCTATGCCCTAATTAGTTCTAATGGCCTTGAGCATGCTTTGTTTGGTATATATGTGCTGGGTGGGAAGGTACCTAAATAGTATGTGACTAATAGGAACATCAGGCATTCTGGGAATATTTTCCATGCTTGCCAGCCTATATGTCAGTTAACTTTGTTAACAACCAACATCAGGGAGTGAGGATACATAAGCTATCTCTATCTGCTCCCATTTTTGCTGAGACTGAATCTCTCTCTGCTCCAAACAAATTGCTCCTGATACAGTCTTGACCCAAACGTTGACCATTCCTTTGCCTCTATATATTTTGCTGACCTACTGAATTCCTCCAACAATATGGTTTTTTTTTTGCATCAGATTACAGCATCAGCAGTCTCTTGTGGCATCCGATCTAGCTGCTCTTGTAAGAGAATAAACGTACAAATAATGACATTTTCAGCATTTGGTGTTCCATGCTCTTCCCCTTTCACAGAATTCTTGCTGATGCCCAGTGTGCTCACCTTGTCCAAAATTATACTACGCTTGTTGGAATTCTTCCGTACAATACCAGCTTCATTTTGTGTTGGGGATGTGGCTATGAACTTTTTACACTGGTATTCCACAACATCAGTCTGGAGAAGATTTCCCCATCTACTGCCTGACCCGCTGAGTTCCGTCAGCACTTTGTGTTTTTCTCAGCATTCCAGCATCTGCAGTCTCGTGTGTCTCAGTTCAAACTTCCTGGTCTAATTTAGTTTAGACAATATTTGTGAAATGTATGTCCTCTCTGGGACAAAAATAGAATGTGGAGTCAACTAAGAACCCAGTGAGTTCTACTGAACTCCTGCTTAAGCAATAGCAGTCCAGGGGAAATTTGTAGGAAGTAAATTGATCTTAAACTTTTATTTGTTTTTAAATGGTCTTTACTGAACAATATATATATATTAATCAAACAATCTGTTCAAATATAAATGTTTTTTGTGAGCCATTTTTCTTCTTTTCTATATTTTTCTTTACGTTGGACTTGGTACATTAGATTTTCCTCATACCATTACCAAAATTACAGTACACCACTAGCTGTCCCACGATATGTGGCCATTAGCAGTGAAACCCCCAAGAAGTATAACTCCCAAGAAGTTGTATTATGAGAAATCTGATTTTCCCATTCCCTTCCTCACACCGAACTTCTACATCTCTTTAGATGTCGATCTTCCCGCGAAAACCAAGATTACGGTTATTTGTCTGATTATCTCATTTGGTTCAGTGTGAAAATGTGTTTGATAGTGCTGAGATTAAGTATTTTGGATTATTTTAGTACCTTAAAAGCATTATTGTTGGTGTGCAAAATAAGGACACAAGATACTAGGTTTATATCCATATTTTATGCTAGGTTGGCTATTCTCAGTAATACTGACATTTTAAGTAAACAGTAAACACCGTATGACTCCCAGTATTGTTCATCTGAACTATTCCTTAAATCAAAATCAAGAAATGTCAAGAATATTTTTGAGGTATTAGAGTTCTGGCTATTTTGTTTGTTAATGATATGTTTACTGTCTGAAATATTATTGCTTGGGGAGATGTCAACATCTCGTGTGTGATTAAAATGATTGAACTAGAATACAAAAACGAAAAATAGGGGGCGCCGTCTAGCATGGGAATGGCAGCCCAGCCTGCAGCTGTCTGTTTTTTCACCTCTATTTTTTATTTTTAGTTTTTTTTTTGTTTTTCGGAGCTCTAGTCTTTTTTTTGTGGGGGTGGTTGGGAAGGGAAGGGGGAAACTGCTTTTCAGGATCCCTACCTGGTCAGAGAGGCGGATTTTCTCCGGGCAGCACCTTCGACCCATCCTCGCGGCCTACCAGCGGGCCTGGAGCAGCGGTTCCTGATGGGACCGACCAGAATCTTGGCTTCGGCAGCAGCAAAGCGCTGGAGCGCTATCGTGGAGCGGGCGATAGCTTACCCGGGTCACCGTGCTGGAACTCCGGTATACTGGGACCGCTGATGAAACATCGTGGAGTGCAGGTCTGTGTAGCGGCCAGCCGCGGCGGCACTGACTTTACATCGGGAGCCTGGGATCTCTTGCCAAGATCGCCAGTGGTGGAGCTCCATCCAGCGCGGCCTGTCGGCGGTCTCCGGTACGGACGTGACCGTACCAGGTTTCCCATGCCACTGACACAATCATAGTTCTCTTAAATCGGCAACATAGGGAGATCAAGTGGTGAAGAAGGTATATAGAATACTTGTCTTCATTGGCCAAGGCATTGAATTTAGGAACTGGGACATCATAGAGTCTGTCAGTAACATATTACAGAACATGCATTTTCATTTTGATACTCAATGCATCATTAATTGCTTCTAACAATCACCACATTGTTGAAAAGGTAAAGCTCTGGATGAATAATTTTAAGTTGCATTTAAAGTGGAAACAATTTTTTACTTAAACTTGTATGTAACAACATCTAATCTCAGTGCCTTTTTGGACAGAGCTCTATACTAAAATTCATCATGGAGGAAGATGTAATCTTCCAGTCTTTTCACTGATAACACACTGCAGGGCTGCGAACTCTCACACATTGAGCGTAAGACTCACGCATTTCGCGCAATTCTCTCGCTCTCACGCTGATCACAGAATTTATCACGCTCTGTCGTGAGAAATTCTGTAATCAACGTGAATTTCAAAACTAATACCAACTGCTTGTGTGCGCGTCTATGGACAAGACAGCAGCATTCTTCTCACTTGACCGACAACCGCTACACGCCTCCAAAACATGTCCCCATGCAAATTTACATTGAAAGACACGGACCGGGCAGTGAATGCCATACAGTGTTACCCAGAGCAGCAAGTGAGGCCATGTCCTGCTCCCGGCGCAGTCGGAATTTAAGGCTTTGCGGGAAGCGGCTGACATTAGCGAGGCCAGCGAGTGACAGGAGAGGGGTGTTCAGACAGAGTGCACTGCAGACGTGAGCGAGGAACTGAGGCCAGTTGTCCGTGATGTCCGGATCCCAATGCTCAGCGCTTTGTGCTTCAGAGTTGGCTAATGTTATTGATTTGTAATTAGCCTGAGTTGACAAAACCTTAATTTATTAATCCGGAATATCCAGGGGGATAGGATAAGTGGAATATTAAACTAACATGCAAGGTGTCAGGCTGTCTGTCACAACATACAGCCCCGATAACCCATTCTTTCCTTCATTTAAATATTGGGAAGGTAGCTCTATTGTCATTTGGCACTCAACTATTATGTTTGTTTACCTCACTGACTATTTCTAACCCCCCGTCTCCCCCAATTCCTTTGACAGTTTGAATAGAAATGTCCCCAATCTCCTTGTTTTATTAATTGAACACATAGATGAACATCTGAGGAGTGTAATCAGATGGAAACTGATTCCGATGCGATGTTTAAGAGCTTGTACAGAGAAGTGGCATATTTTAAAGGAGTGACAGAGATACTTGCAGGGGTATGTGTGAGGAAGTTCTTATTGGTCTTTAGTTTTAGCTTGAACCAGCACATCTGAAGATTCAAAGTTTGATATAGTCATCATGCTATATCATGCACTGACTCCAACCAACTACGTAATGAATATCATCATTGCATTTGATAAGGTCCCACATAGGAGATTAGTGGGCAAAATTAGGGCACATGGTATTGGGGGTAGAGTGCTGACATGGATAGAAAATTGGTTGGCAGACAGGAAACAAAGAGTAGGGATTAATGGGGCCCTTTCAGAATGGCAGCCAGTGACTAGTGGGGTACCGCAAGGTTCGGTGCTGGGACCGCAGCTATTTACAATATACATCAATGATTTGGATGAAGGGATTCAAAGTAACATCAGTAAATTTGCAGACACAAAGCTGGGTGGCAGTGTGAACTATGAGGAGGATGCTATGAGAATGCAGGGTGACTTGGACAGGTTGGGGAGTGGGCAGATGCATGGCAGATGAAGTTTAATGTGGATAAATGTGAGATTATCCACTTTGGTATAAAAAACAGGAAGGCAGATTACTATCTAAATGCGTCAAGTTGAGAAAAGGGGAAGTACAACGGGATCTGGGGGTCCTTGTTCATCAGTCTGAAAGTAAGTATGCAGGTACAGCAGGCAGTGAAGAAAGCGAATGGCATGTTGGCCCTTATAACAAAAGGAGTCGAGTATAGGAGAAAAGAGGTCCTTCTGCAGTTGTACAGAGCTCTAGTGAGACCACACCTGGAGTATTGTGTGCAGATTTGGACCCCTAATTTGAGGACGTCATTCTTGCTATTGAGACAGCGCAGCGTAGGTTTACAAGGTTAATTCCCGGGATGGCGGGACTGTCATACGCTGAGAGAATGGAGCGACTGGGCTTGTACACTCTGGAATTTAGAAGGATGAGAGGGGATCTTATTGAAACATATTAGATTGTTAAGGGTTTGGACATGCTAGAGCCAGGAAACAGTTTAAGAATAATGGGTAATCCATTTAGAACGGAGACAAGGAAACACTTTTTCTCTCAGAAAGTTGTGAGCCTGTGGAATGCTCTGTCTCAGAGGGTGGTGGAGGCAGGTTCTCTGGATGCTTTCAAGAGTGAGCTAGATATGGCTCTTAAAGATAGCGGAGTCAGGGGATATGGGGAGAAGGCAGGAACGGGGTACAGATTGGGGATGATCAGCCATGATCACATTGAATGGCGGTGCTGGCTCGAAGGGCCGAATGGCGTGCTCCTGCACCTATTATCTATTGTTTATTGTCTATCATCCATTCCTGAGGTTTTATTGTTCTGTTGTCATTTAAACTTCACTTGGATTTCGATCACTTCAATGTAAAAGTAATTTAGAATGGGGCGCCTTGGAACAAACATTTGCCCTTGGTACATATTAACTGTAATATAATAATGTGTGCATGTTGGAAGGTGCAATCAAAACAAAGATCTTTTTGTCATTGTTGTGTTATGAATACCACAGAAAATATTATGTACTCTCAAGATCACATTAAATAGAATATTATTGCTTAAATATATATTGTTATTGGACTTTGCATTTTGGAAAAGTCCCAGCTGAAAAGAAGTCAGCAAAATACTGTAAATATTGGGGGTGAAAATGACATCAGGCCAGTTAGTTAGGAAAATAAAGGAAATGGTAACAAAATACTTGTACCGTTGAGTGAGTATAATTTTATGGATGAGAAATTGTGTTCAACCAATTGATGACTTCTTTGACAAAGTAACTAGCATGTTCGATAACAAGGAAGCCAATGGATGTAGCAAATTTTGTTATACAACATTTGTAATACAAAATTTGGTCTGTGAAATGCCCCATAAAAGATTACCGCATTAGATAAGCACCTGTGTACTTGAACGTAATGGGTTAAGTCCAGGTGGTCAGATATGGCGCTTTATGTGTGGGTCAGATATATTGTCAGAGCAGAGGGGCTAGGAGCAAGGCCAAATGTGCATCCAGAGTCAAGATCTGGAATAGTACTAGGTGTACAATCAAAGCTGGAACAATGGGAGTGTTAAGCACTGGGAACCTAAGCAGGTAAGCAGCTATGATCAGGGTAGAATAGTGGGTCAGGTGTAAGGCTGGACTCAGGGTCAGGAATGAGAGAAGGTATGCAACTGGAGCCGGGGTCAGGAGTAGTACCAGGTGTGCAGTGAGACCCAAGTTGGTCATAATCTGATTTCCATACATGAATATACAAATGTAATTCATGTGCTGCACCTGTTGATCAGAGCCTGGCTCTACTGTGGAATGTAATTAGGAATGTAATTTAGCCTAACCTTATTCATAGCTAATCCAATTTAAAGCATAAATGTTGCATTTAAGTGTAAGTTAAAAGACTCGCAACAGTATGCACCAGATTGCATAATTTCAAGCTAAAAAATGCAAAAGCCTCATAGAGTGGATTCCTACAATCCCCACAATCTCCAATATGTTGGCTTCCTCAGCTGTCTGTGACGATGAATTCCACATATTCACCACTCTCTGGCTAAAGGAATTCCTCCTCATCTCCGACCTTTCGATTCAAATCCACAACTCCCTGAAAGTAGCAACACAAGTAGATAAAGTGGTAAAGAAGGCTCATGGTATGCTTGCCTTCATCAGTTGAGGCATGAGGAAGTATAAGAGTGAAGAAGTCATGATGCAGCTTTATAGGACTTTTGTTAGGCCGCATTTGGAGCATTGTGTGCAGTTCTGGTTGCCCCATTACAGGAAGGATGTGGAGGCTTTGGAAAGAGTGCAGAGGAGGCTTAGCAGTATGGTGCATGGATTAGAGGGCATTGGCTGCATGGAGAGGTTGGAGAGTCCTCGATTGGTTTCTCTGGAATGCCAGGGGTTGAGAAGAGACCTGATAGAAATATATAAATTTATGAGGGGCATACATAGCATAGACAATTAGAACCTTTATCCCAGGGTGAAAATATCAAAGACTGAAGAGCATAACTTCAAGATGAGGGGAAAAGTTTAAAAGACATATGTGGGGCATGTTGTTTTTACACAGAGGGTGGTGGGTGCCTGGAATGCGGTGTCATGAGTGATGGTGGAGTCAGATACAATAGTGGCATTTCCTTTTGGATAGGCACATTAATATGCAGAGAATGGAGAGGTATGGATTGTGTGCAGACATATATAAGAATTGATATTGGTGTCATGTTAGGCACAGACATTGTAGGCCAAAGGGCCTGTTCTTGTGCTGTACTGTTCTTATTATCTATGTTATATGCAAACTGGTTTTGTTATTCTTATTTACATTCTAAGAATATTTTTTCATTTGCCAATTGTCCCTGAGGAAGTTCTATGTGGTATTTAGTATCCTTACAAGTATCTTTAATGCTTCATTTAGAGATGTTAAACTCTAAATCTCTCGCGGGGAAGGTGCTATAGTCAGTGTTCAAAATTCCAATTCATTTTAACAGTGTGAATGGAGAATATGCTTTTCATTGAGGGTGTCAATAACCACAGGAAATAAAAGAAAAAGAGAAAAGTTTAAGATAATCTTTTTAACATGGTGAGGTATGATCTGGAAGGCACAGGAGAGAAATTGGACTGGCATTGTGGGGCAAGGACCTCCATCTAAATTGTTTTCTTCATTGTAATACTTTGATTCAGAGAGCATCTAATACGACAGAATAAATATAACTCGGAATAGGCCTTCCCAAAGTAGTCTGTGCACTCACTAATCAGAGAAGTCTGGAAATAATCTCTTACATAGAAACGTAGAAACATAGAAAATAGGTGCAGGAGTAGGCCATTCGGCCCTTCGAGCCTGCACCGCCATTCAATATGATCATGGCTGATTATCCAACTCAGTATCCCTTACCTGCCTTCTCTCCATACCCCCTGATCCCTTTAGACACAAGGACCACATCTAACTCCCTCTTAAATATAGCCAACGGACTGGCCTCAAGTACCTGCTGTGGCAGAGAATTCCAGAGATTCACCACTCTCTGTGTGAAAAATGTTTTTCTCATCTCGGTCCTAAAAGATTTCCCCCTTATCCTTGAACTGTGACCCCTTGTCCTGGACTTTCCCAACATCGGGAACAATTTTCCTGCATCTAGCCTGTCCAACCCCTTAAGGATTTTGTAAGTTTCTCTAAGAACCCCCCTCAATCTTCTAAATTCTAGCAAGTACAAGCCGAGTCTATCCAGTCTTTCTTCATATGAAAGTCCTGGCATCCCAGGAATCAGTCTGGTGAACCTTCTCTGTACTCCCTCTATCGCAAGAATGTCTTTCCTCAGATTTGGAGACCAAAACTGTACACAATACTCCAGGTGTGGTCTCAGCAAGACCCTGTACAACTGCAGTAGAACCTCCCTACTCCTATACTCAAATCCTTTAGCTATGAATGCTAACATACTATTTGCTTTCTTCACCACCTGCTGCACCTGCATGCCCACTTTCAATGACTGGTGTACCATGACATCCAGGTCTCGTTGCATCTCCCGTTTTCCTAATCGGCCACCATTCAAATAGTAGTCTACTTTCCTGTTTTTGCCACCAAAGTGGATAACCTCACATTTATCCACATTATACTGCCTCTGCCATGCATTTGCCCACTCACCCAGCCTATCCAAGTCACCTTGCAGCCTCCTAGCATCCTCCTCACAACTAACACTGCCCCCCAGCTTCGTGTCATCCGCAAACTTCGAGATGTTGCATTCAATTCCCTCGTCCAAATCATTAATATATATTGTAAATAGCTGGGGTCCCAGCACTGAGCCTTGCGGCACCCCACTTGTCACTATGGCACTGCCTCCCATCCTGAAAAGGACCCGTTCACTCCTACTCTGCTTCCTGTCTGCCAGCCAGTTCTCTATCCACATCAATACTGAACCGCCAATACCGTGTGCTTTAAGTTTGTATACTAATCTCTTGTGTGGGACCTTGTCGAAAGCCTTCTCAAAGTCCAGATATAACACATCCACTGCTTCTCCCTTATCCACTCTACTAGTTACATCCTCAAAAAATTCAATAAGATTCGTCAGACATGATTTACCTTTCGTAAATCCATGCTGACTTTGTCCAATGATTTCACCACTTTCCAAATGCGCTGCTATCCCATCTTTAATAACTGACTCTAGCAGTTTCCCCACTACCGATGTTAGACTAACTGGTCTGTAATTCCCCGTTTTCTCTCTCCCTCCCTTTTTAAAAAGTGGGGTTACATTAGCTACCCTCCAAACCTCAGGAACTACTCCAGAATCTAAAGAGTTTTGAGAAATTATCACTAAGGCATCCACTATTTCTGGGGCTACTTCCTTAAGTACCCTGAGATGCAGCCTATCTGGCCCTGGGGATTTATCGGCCTTTAATCCATTCAATTTACCTAACACCACTTTTCGGCTAACCTGGATTTCACTCAGTTCCACCATAACATTTGACCCACGATCCCCTGCTATTTCCGGCAGATTATTTATGTCTTCCTTAGTGAAGACAGAACCAAAGTAGTTATTCAATTGTATGCCATGTCCTCGATCCCCATGATCAATTCACCCGTTTCTGACTGCAAGGGACCTACATTTGTTTTAACTAATCCTTTTCTCTTCACATATCGATAAAACCTTTTGCAGTCAGTTTTTATGTTCCCTGCCAGTTTTCTTTCATAATCTATTTTCCCTTTCCTAATTAAGTCCTTTCTCCTCCTCTGTTGGACTGAATTTCTCCCAGTCCTCTGGTAGGCTGCTTTCTCTGGCTAATTTGTACGCTTCATCTTTTGCTTTGATACTATCCCTGATTTCACTTGTTATCCACGGATGCACTACCTTCCCTGATTTATTCTTTTGCCATACTGGGATGAACAATTGGTGTAGTTCATCCATGCAGTCTTTAAATGCCTTCCATTGCATATCCACCGTCAACCCTTCAAGAGTCAATTGCCAGTCTATCTTGGCCAATTCATGTCTCATACCCTCAAAGTTACCTTTCTTTAAGTTCAGGACCCTTGTTTCTGAATTAACAATGTCACTCTCCATCCTAATGAAGAACTCAACCATATTATGGCACTCTTGCCCAAAGGGGCCACGCACAACAAGGCTGCTAACTAACCCTTCCTCATTACTCAATACCCAGTCTAGAATAGCCTGCTCTCTCGTTGGTTCCTCTACATGTTGGTTTAGAAAACTTTCCCGCAAACATTCCAAAAAATCCTCTTCCTCAGCACCCCTGCCAATTTGATTCACCCAATCTATATGTAGATTGAAGTCACCCATTATAACTGTTTTACCTTTGTTGCACGCATTTCTAATTTCCTGTTTGATGCCATCCCCAACTCCACTACTACCTCTTCTGAGTTAGCTGACCTCAGCTGGATGAGCGATGAATCTGCTATAGTTTGCTAAAGTCAGCTTGACCAGAAGGAAGAGAGCCCAACTAGGGAATGCAGTCTGGATAATGGTTGATGAGCCACAGAAACTTGTGCTACTGCTGCCAAAGCCAATCTACTGCCAATATTATTTTGAAATACACTGTACCACTAGTGATTACTAAAATTTGAATAAAGATTAGAAGGTGGTAACTGGTAGAGTACCAGTTCTTAGCCCACAATTGTTCATGTAGATTAATAACCTGGGGAGGGAAAAGTATGCGAGATTTTCAAATTAGTCAGTGATAGGGAAATAAGTGGAAGGGCATGTTGTGACAAGGATACTGTAATTCTGCAATAAGACAGAGAGCATGGAACAGTACAGCATAGGGACAGGCTCCTTGGCACACAGTGTCTATGTCAAACATGATGCCAAGACAAACTAATCCCATTTGCCTGCACATGATCCATGAGCCTCCATTCCCTGCATATCCAAGTGCCTATCCAAAAGCTTCTTAAACAGCAGAAGGAGTTTAGTGTGGGAGAATGTTCAAGAAAAAGTCAAGTCAAACAAACTTTATTGTCATTTAGAAATACATTGATATATGCAGTTCCAAACGAAATTACGTTGCATTTGGCTCCCTGTGCAACAAGATTATTAACAGAAGGATAAACATGGATAAAATGGATAAAAAGGATAAAAGGATAAATCGACAATGGTGGCAGCCCATTACATGGCATTCAGGAGTCTGATGGCTCGTGGGAAGAAGCTGTTGCAGAACCTTGATGTTCTGCTCCTTATGCTGCGATATCTTTTGCCCGAGGGCAGCAGAGTGAACAGTCCGTGATGGAAATGTGTGGGGTCTTTTATAATATTGCTGGCCTTAGACACGCAACGTTTGGTCGCAATATCCCAGATTGAGGGGAGAGAGGTCCCGATGGTTTTTTCCGCTGTCCTCACCACTCTCTGCACAGACTTCCAGTCAGAGGCTTTACAGTCCCCAAACCAGACAGACATACAGCTGGTCAAAATACTCTCTATGGTGCCCCTGTAGAAAGTGGTGAGGATGGGATGGGGGAGATGAGCTCTTCTCATCCAGCGCAGAAAGTGCAACCGCTGCTGCGCTCTCTTAACTGTTGATGAGATGTTATTCGACCAGGTCAGACTGTTAGTGATCTGCACCCCCAGGAACTTTGTGCTACTGACCACCTCCACATTGCTGTCATTGTTGAGCTCAAGGTGTGGCAAGAGAAATCAAAAGGCAGATTATTATCTAAATGGAGAGTAACAGCAAATTAAATTCAGAGGGATTTGGGTGATCCAGTGCATGAATCCAAAAAATCTAGTTGACAACAAATAGTTAAGAAGACCATTGGTATTTTGGCCTTCTGTGCAAAGAGGTTGGAGTTTAAGCACAGGGAGGTTTTGTTGTAATTGCACAGTGTTCGTGAGGCCTCACCTAAAATACTGTATAGTTTTGGTCCCATCACTTTAAAAAAATACAGTAACATTGGAAACAGTACGAAAGATATTCCATTGGCTAATTCCTGAGATGAGAGGATTTCCCAACCAAATGAGATGAAATAGTTTACGCCTGTATTCCTAGGAGTTTCTTCCTTGAACAGATACCCAATCAGTTCCTTTCCAATAACACACTCCTCCACCTGGCAGAACCTGTCCTCACCCCGGAGAGCTCTTTTGACATCTCAAGCTAAAGGTTTAACCATAGGCCCCAGCTATGGCTGCCTTTTTTGTTGATTATGTCGAAAAGTCCTAGTTCCAAACATTGACTAGCACCATTACCCAACTCTTTCCCTGCTACATCGACAACTACAACAGGGCTGCCCCTGCACCCATGCAAAACTCATTGACTTCATTAACTTTACCACTATCTTCCACCATGCTTTAAATTTGACTTGAGCCATCACTGACACTTCTCCCCTTTCTTGATCTCTCCATTTCAATCACGGGGGCAGACTATCGACTGATGTCTACTATTAACCCACTGACTCCCACAGATGTCTAGACTAAACCTCCTCCCACCCTCCCTGTTTCAAGGATGCCATCCCCTTATTCTCAATGTCTGCATTAGGCATTCCTGACAACAACAGCATGCATTTGTATTGTGGTTTATCACTGCAGAATACTCCAAAGCATTTCACACATTAATTATCAAACAACATTTAGTGCATGGGCCCGAAAAGAGATTCAATGTATAATCAGAAAGGGTTTTAAACATCATTGTAAAACAGATAAAGTGGTAGAAGTTTAATGAAAGCTGAATGCTTGGCAAAAATGATAAGCTCATATGTTGTTCCAGTTCTTGTCTCGCATAAGGATTGTTACTCATCAGTCATTTTCTGTCTAGTGCCAGGAATAGAGTTCAAGCAGCAAGGAACTTAATTTTACTTCGGAGTCAGTGAAAACTAAAGGATAGAGAAAACTAAAGGAAAGGCATCGAAGCATGCCTCCAAGGACCGCGGGACTTCGGACAGGAGTCAGCGGCCGCAATCCCGGAGCTGCCTGTTACACCGGCAGCACCCGCACAGCGGGCCGGGAAAAGAACACGGAAGTCGGGCAGCCCAGTTCAGTCGGCACGACCCGTCTCTCCACCACAGCAGGCCAGTGAGCTGCATGTTGGTAGGAGGTCCGCGCAGGAGCAGGGTAGGCAAGACCCTGACTCCCTACCGCTTTCACCGGGACACCGGGCCAGCGGGAAAAAGGTGCGCAAAACTGTGCCCCCTTCAAAGGCACGTTCCCCTCTGTTACAGGTCACCAGGGGGAAAATTGCACTGAGGTCGACTAGCCCCGCTGCAGCGGTCGGCATCGACTTACCACCGGCACAGTCTGCCAGATCGCGGACCGGTGCTGAAACAACACGGACGTCGGGGAGTCCCGCAGGTGCGGCCGACACCGACTCGCCACCGGTACAGTCCGCCAGATTGCGGGCCGGTGGTCGTACATACCAGTCGTGTGGCCCTGCAGTAGCGGCTGGCAGCGACCTTGCGTCGCAGTCCTGTATAACCGAGACTGGCGGCAAGCCCATGCGGATGTCGGGGAGCCCCGCTGCGGCAGCTGGCACTGACTCATCGCCGCTGCTGTCGTACCAGACAGGCGGTCTGCTTCAGTCCGGAAGACCGCGGACTAGCGGCAAATCCGCGTGAGAGTCGTGTAGCCCCGCAGAAGTGGCAGGCAGCGACTACCTACCTAGGTGCCCGAGACATCACCTCGACGAGGTGCGGTCCGATGGTAGAAGCCCCAGTAGTTCATCAGAACTTGGGGAAGTCGACTTGCCGTCCGCCGTCACATGGCTCAAATGGAGCGTATGGTGGAGCAGCTGCTGGAACGGGATCTCCTTCAACAAGAGCAGGTGTCCCTAGGATCTATGAGACACTCAGCAGCACCACCAAGTATCTCTCCCTCGTCAATGGGGAGCGCTAGAAGTCAGCAGTTAGCTGACTTTGAAGAGGGGTTGGCGCAGAACTGGTGTTGCCCGAAGTACCTGAAGAGGAATTACTGGAGGTAGTATCTAAATTTGCCCAACCAGGGCAGTCAGGGCAACCTCATCAGCCCAAACCAGCGGTGAGCATAAATTACTTGACCACACACCAGCTGCAGGAACAGGTGCTAACGGAGGCAATAAACAAATACAAAGCCCCTGGTAATTGTCTGTCACTTAATGTCCCGACCGTCAACACGTCTATCTGGGGTAACATCAGTCCCGAGATCAGGGCTCAGGAGTTGAAAATTCAGAAAATCCTGAAATTGTTGACCTCAGGGATTACTGCCTTCGCCAGATCCATTGACGGGACGGACATGACCAAGGAGCAGCAGGATGCACTAGCGTTGCTGTGCAACACACAGTATGAGATCAACTGTTTCCGCAAAAGCTCCATCCGGCCAACTCTCAACCCGAAATTTGCGGGGTTGTGCAAAGCTTCTGCAACGCCTCCACAGAGACAGCTGTTCGGTGAAGACCTGCCAAAGTAGGTCAAAGACCTGGACGAGGAGGCAAAAGCGGTTGGGTTAATGAAACCACCATCCTCAAACAGGCCACCGGCATATCGCAGACCATCCCTACGCATCTACTAGGGCTCGGGGACAACCCGATAGGGCAACGAGAACCTATCCACCGGTCGCACCCTACCAGCAAAAGCCTTTTTTAGGGCAGGGCGAACAGTGACCAGCATGGAAGATGCGTCAAACCCCCACCCCAGCAACACAATGAGCAACAAAAGCCCAGAACGTCAGGCCCCTCCAGTAACCATGGAGGTCTGGTTCCCTTGGGAGTGCTGCTTGTATAACCTTACAAATAGAAGGGAAATTGCGTGCATTCTGGGATGCATGGGGTTCTATAACTTCGGATTCCTTCATATTACAAAGTATTCAGGGTTATGAGATTGGATTCAGTAATGGACATCTTCCCCCAGCTCAACATGTACCTGATCGGAAATTTGCACTTTCTCACAAAGAGAAAGTGGAAGGACATGCGGAATTATTAAGGCTATACGCCAAGGTGGTAATAGAAAAAACAAGACATGAACCTCTTGAGTTTGTATCTAACATCTTTACCAAAACCAAAAAAGATGGTGGATGTTGTATTATAATTGATTTCACCCATTTGAATACCTTTGTACAATATGCCCATTTCAAAATGGAGACATTTGAAACGGCTATACAACTGATTTCCAGAGGGTGCTTCATGGCCTGCATCAATCTAAAAGATGTATACGATTCAGTACCTATACAGAAACATCACCGGAAATACTTAAAATGTGTCGGGATGGGGCAGCTATGGCAATACAAAGCTCTACCTAATGGGTTTACAACAGCCTCTAGGTTATTTACTGAAATTCTAAAACCAGTCTTGGCATCTCTAAGAAGACAAAACCACATAGTCATGGCATATCTTGATGACATCTTAATTGTGGGAAGAACTTTGGAATTAGCCAAATTAGGAGTAACAGCTACCAAAACATTATTCGAGAAACTAGGATTTGTCATCCATCCAGACAAATCTAAGTTCAACCATTCTGTGGTTATGGGCTATCTGGGATTCACAATTAACACCAATCATATAATTGTCACTATCCCAGGGAGCAAAGCAACAGACATAATAGAGGCATGTAACAGCCTTGCTTGCGCCAGGAAACCGACTATTAGACATGCTGCAAATGTAATTGGAAAACTTGTAGCTACATTTCCAGCTGCACAATTTGGCCCATTACACTATCAAAACTTGCAAAGAACAAAAATCTTAGCATTAAAAGCAAATGCTGGACATTTTGACAGGCCTATGCAGCTGCCAAACAAGGCGTAAATTGAGCTACAATGGTGGATCAGCAATGTTTGTGATTGTTTTAAACCCATCATTGTATCAAACCCATCAGTCGTGTTACAAACCGACGCAAGCGCCCAGGGCTGGGGAGCTACCGACACTACTTCCAGTTGTGGCGGCAGATGGGATTTGCATGAGTCTACTCTTCTACAATCACAAGGTATAAACTATTTGGAAATGTTGGGAGCATTTCATGGGCTGCGGGCTTACTGCACCAATCTGCATCATACGCACGTCCGTCTCCAAATAGATAATACCACTGTGGTGGCATATTTGAACCATATGGGTGGTATCAAGTCAATATCTTGTGATGAATTGGCAAATTTAATCCGGTTCTGGTGTATTGAAAGAAATATTTGGATATCAGCTACGTACCTTCCGGGTAAGCTCAATACAGTGGCGGACACCAGTTCACGAGTATTTAATGACAACATCGAGTGAATGTTGAACCCCCAAATATTTGCTAAAATTATAGCCAAATATGGAACACCAGATATCGACCTCTTTGCGTCCAGGTTGAACCATCAGATACCAACATATGTCTCTTGGGAACCAGATCCTGGGGCAGTGGCGATGGACGCATTCTCGCTACATTGGGGGAAATTGTTTTTCTATGCATTCCCCCCATTCTGCCTCATCAGTCGGGTATCGTAGAAAATACAACTAGATTCTGCAACACGTATACTAATAATACCCGACTGGCCCACACAACCATGATCCTTGACATGATAAAGGAACCACGGGCACTGGTTACCAAATGCCCGAATTTGGGACCAATCCCATAACATGGGAATATCATCCATGCCATGGTCATCTGAACCTGTTGGCTTGCAGGTTCTGAGGAGACCACTACTGGAATTCGGGCTGTCATCCAGAACCATGGACATCATCATAACAGCATCGTGCAGAGAGTCCACAAGGAAGCAGTACCTCACCCATATCAAGAAATGGGAGGCCTTCTGTAGTCAGACCAAGACCACCTACAACTCTGCAATGATCTCCAATGTGCTGGAATTCCTCGTGAGCCTTCATTATGATGAGGCCCTCAGTTACAGTGCCATAAACAGTGCCAGGAGTGCGCTGTCATCCTATCTCAATATTGGAGTGGGATCTCACCAGCTGGTATCCAAACTAATGAGGGGTATATTTAATACTAACCCTCCTCGACCACGATATAAGATCACCTGGGATATAGGGGTGGTGTTGGCCCTAATCAGGAGCTGGTCGCCAATGACGACATTACCTCTGGACATACTCACCTTCAAAATGGTGATGTTAATGGCACTGACCACTGCACAACCGATCCAGACTCTTGAGAAACTAAAGCTGAATAGAATGGTCTCGACCCCTAATAAAGTGACTTTCTTTATCGATGAGTTGCTTAAGCAGCACAGACCTGGGTCTACAGGACTAATATTGGAATTCCCAGCATACCCCGTTGATGAAAGACTCTGTATAGCCACCCATATCCGACATTATATTAATGTCACACATATCATCAGGAATATGGAGACGGGTCTGTTGATCAGCCATAAGAACCCACATCACAGGGTGACGGTGCAAACTATCTCCAGGTGGCTCAGGGTGGTATTGGATGCAGCAGGTATAGATACTAACATTTTTAAATCTCAGTCTACCAGGGCTGCATCCACATCAGCGGCGAGGACCATGGAGGTACCCATGGATCATGTCCTCGCAACAGCGGGGTGGGCCAGTGAAGCTACTTTTCAGCAGTTTTATAATAAACCTGTGGCCACTCCTGCAATGTTTGCGGACTCCGTTTTAAGTGCTGTTCCCTAAAAACGTTTATCCCCGAGTGAGGGGTTTATTGCTTGTATGAATAAATACGTTATTATTTTTCAGCTTGTTCAAGTCTGAAATACGTTAACATACTTCCTCCATCAATAATTACGGCAGTGTGTGAGCATGAACGTGGTCCAGGGCATGAAATCACAGAGCTTTGAAATCTTCACGAAGTCACTCACATGACTCCGAAGTAAAATAGTAAGATTAAACGAGAATAAACCAGTTTGAAGTTTGATCCTTATTTTATGAGGAGTTACGATTAGGGATTTCGTGCCCTCCGCTCCCAACCCTCTATCATAAGGTCAACTGGTATATAGAATCTCTTAAATCTTTACTATCTTCAGTCATTGTGGTTATCTGTGATTTCACACCGCTGCTTTGAAGAATGTCACGCATGCGTGCTGGCGGGGTCTTCACAAAATCCCTCATCGTAACTCCTCATAAAATAAGGATCAAACTTCAAACTGGTAAGTTCGCATTTAATCTTACTATTCTATGGCACTGAATTTGGGTATATGGACTTAACCTTTCCAAGTATTGAATGTACTTCTGAAGAAAGAGCTCCTTCACTAGTCACTCCACAGATGTCTTGTTCTTGATTTTGAGAAGGTCATCTGCTATTAATGATGCCTGGATCACATGAATGTGTTTGGAAGTGACTGTCTCAGCTATCTTTGCACATCTTCGACCTTGGGTTTTTTTCCTCATTGAAAAAGCAGAGATTACTGTAGTCCTCTGTGCTGTTTCACATAGTGATGAACTCTTATTATGTTAGTGATAATAAAGTCAATCCTCACATTCTCATAAAAGATATTAAAAGAAAAATATATGAACACATTCTGCCCGACAAAGTGGAAAGTTTTTTTAACTCTCCAATATGCTTTATAGTTTCTGCTCTGTATTCCATATATTCTTACTAACTGTACAGCAGCCTTCATAACACAATGTTATGTATCCCTGTTCACAACATTTGTAACTGAAATTGTCTGTATTGCTAATTTTATGATGGTTCTTGAGCTACTTGTAGTGATGGGAGTAAGAGAGTGCTTTGCTTATAGTTCTCACAGCGATAGAAAAAACAAAAACAGTTTCCATGGGAATTGATATTAGAATTAAAATCAGAAACTTGCAACAATATTTGTAGTCAAATATCCACACTTTTGATCCCAATCTAATTCAAACATAAAACATTTAAATTATAGAATGGGAATGGAAACAATTAAGAGAATTCTAGAAGTTTTAAGCACTATCATATTTGTTTTATTTCAGGAAAGGGAGCAGTTAAATAGATGGAAAAAAACTGGCATTTCTTATCAAAAATATTTCCATTTTCTCCTCCCACTAATGTCAGTAGGTTGCAGCTGCAAAACATAAATAATTCTGGGGACATACTTTCAATCAATAGTTGATGGATTGTAAAGCTGGCAACAGATGGGACACGCAAAACACCAGGATAATGTGGAGACGAGTGGCAGACACAGGATGTCACATGCACTGTTGCTGTACTTTTGTGCACTCTAATATTGCCCGACGCAATTCACAACTCGTCAAAAAGTCTGGCGTACTAAAATCCAATAATCCATTTTCCCTGTTCCTGCCAGTCTCAGCTGGGTTCCTTACTGTAGCATATTGACCATAAAATGATTGCTTGTATCTGAATGTACATGGCTTTCTATAAAATTGTGGTGTTAAAGCATTCATTAATGGAAACATTTTATGAGAAAGCGCAAAGAAAATGCACAATGATTGGAGCTTTAGGCAAATGATTATCAAAGGAGGTATTTAGTCCAAGCCTTTTTAAATTTAGTAGAAAATGTGGATGTTTTAATAGGTTGCTAAATAATCATGTTAAAAAAATACAGGCTGAAATTCTTATATAATTCAAATAGATTTGAAAACTAATGCAGCAGTAATGATTGAAAATGTTATTTTGGGATAGACTGGAATATTACTAGCATAGGTGCTCAACTTGGAGAGAATTCATAGAATACATTCAGGGCAGTTTTCCAAGTACAGTGCTGAATTTAATGTTGAAAAGATACAAACAAA
The DNA here is from genome assembly GCA_963514005.1 of Raja brachyura. The sequence continues at coordinate 61,163,168 of OY740786.1, read as the reverse complement.
AGAAATCAAAGAAAATATAATTGGAATACATTTTGTACCCCAAAATCATAATGACCCCAGCCCACTTTGTTTGCAATCTTCGCAAGTTTATCATTGGGTCGCAAGTTTATCTAAAAATGCGGTGATATCTCTGCTCCGCTAAATAAATACCGGTCTGCAGATTGCAGAACTTATTATATTTGAATCATATGGGTTTGGTTAAAGTGGGCCATCCGTAAAAAGTTTGAAAATCATCTTCTGAGATCCATGATTTGCATTTCGCTGGAGTTCAGGCAACAGAGTGTTATCCCGCATTGAGGATCACATACCTTACTTCAAATTGCAAAATGGTATCTAATCAGAAAGTACTTTATTATCCAACTAGCATCGCTTAACGAGATGAACAAACTAAAAATTAGATGAATGACATTGAAAGATTGGGAGAGTGGTAGTACACTGTTGGGAAGTACATTGAGAATGAAATGGTGATTGCAGTAGGAGGGAATTGGCAGTTGTAGATCTGTATGCAGGTAAGCTTGTTGGGCTTGGTAAATTGTTCCAATTATTCCTGATGCAAGAGCATTGCTGAAAAGGTGAATTTTAGATACAGCCTTAGTCTCCCCTTTTATTCCTAGTCAGTATTCCCAAATCTGCCCAAGATTACTTAAAAATGGAAAACTTTACAATGGAGTAATTTTGCCTTGATTAAAAATGTAGCTGGCAAATTTCCCTTCTAGTGGTAAATGGGTCATCTGCCTAGCTCCGACATTTCTTAAAATAAGAAATCAACCGTTTCAAGACATTTGGGATTGAATTGATGATTGTTAAAATATTATTCTACACTTTTGAGAGATTTAAAATATCCCCTAAGCAATTCATGCTATGTTTTTCTGTACACAACATATGGGGGAAATGTCATCATAGTATGTTGTGAAGTGCCACCTAATTTAATCTAGACCTGGATTATGATAATATGCAGGTTAGATGAAACACTGAAATGGAGATTGTTCCCAGTGACAACATTGTGGGAATTGGGCCAAATAAAAATAAACTGGCAAAGTCTGGCACTGTTGGAAGCACATTTTTAAATGCCTGTGGAGAACATATTTACTATATGTTAACCTATGTCTGGTGGCTTTTAAAATTTACGTTTAAAGGCATGGAGAGATTTGCTCATTTATCAATTACATATTTTTAAAATGAAGAAAGGTTTAGTGAAAAAATCAACCTGAATGTTTTGTTTTCTTTCTGTAATTATGAAAAGCTCCATGCAGACAATTATCATTTTTTACAACTTCATTTGGTTTAAAGAGTTTCGTTATATGTCTTTGGATTTAAATTAACAAAATTGTGAAACTTCATACAATTATCTTAGTTGGCTTAGTTGAAGGCTTCTATGTTTTACTTGAAACGATTAATCCATGTTTAGATACCAGTTTCTTTATAAAGCGTGGTGTTTACAATGGAGTCATTTGTGGTATAATGGGCCCGCAATGGCCGCCTCGCTAACAGTCTGTCTCGTCCCTTCCTTCTTTGTTGTTTTTTAGTATGCATTAAGTGTATGTTTTAGTGTTCTTTAGCTTGTTTTATGTGGGGGGGGGTATCGTATATCCGTCTGCACTTCAGCCTAACATCGTGGAGTTGGCGGCCTCTGCTAGAGATCAACTTCAGGAGCTCCAACCGCGGGAGCCTGCAGGACTTAACATCGTGGAGCTAGTGATCCCAGTCGGGGATGGACCATGGAGCTCCAACCGCGGGAACCTGCGGACTTTAACCATGGAGCTCACAGTCCCTGATTGAAGACCAACTTCGGGAGCTCCAGGCGGCAGGAGTTTCGACTGCCCCGACGCGGAAGCTTCGACCGCCCCGACGCGGAAGCTTCGACCGCCCCGACGCAGAAGCTTTGTCTGCCCCGATGCGGGAGCTTAGATTGTCCTGACGTGGGAGCTTCTATCGCCCCGACACAGGGGCTTCAATCGCCGGCTGCGGGAGCTTCGATCGCCCTGACTGTGGATGGTTCGACTGGCCCGACTGTGGGAGAATAAAGAGGAAGAAGATTAGACTTTTTTGCCTTCCATCACAATGCGGAATGTGGGGAATCCGCTGTGGTGGATGTTTATGTTAACTTTTATGTAGTTGTGTGTCTTGTTGCTTTTTTTTAGTATGGCTGTATGGTAATTTGAGTTTCACTGTACCTTAATTGGTACACATGACAATAAACAGACCTATGAACCTTTATTTTGTGTAATTTGATCTTTAAATCACACGTTAAAAGTAGTACAAATGTCACCAAATTAATCATGACCAATTTGGTTATTTCAAAGCCTGGGTTAAACCAAAAAACCAATGAAACCTGCTGCCTATTATACCTGCAGTAAACAACAGTGGCATTTAAGATACCTTTGGATAGGCATAGGGATATGCAGGGAATGAAGTGATATGAATTATGTACAGGCGGATAAGAGTTGGCTTGGCAACATGTTCAGTACAGATATTGTGGGCCGAAGGGCCAGTTCTTGTGCCGCACTGTCCTCTAAGTATTCTGCACAAGGTGTCCATGTGATGAAGAACTATTTAGGCTTTCGGAACGGCAGACCTTTTTGTCAAACTTGTGCTGACACTTTTATCAGTAAACTGGCCTTTTAAAGTCTCAATCATAGAAAATGAAGAAAAATGTCAGTGATAGTCAAGCAATAAAACAGATTGATTGAGACTGAAGATAGATTGCCCCTTTCCCATTCACTGACAAGTTAGAATGTTGAGTAGCTACTCTAGTAGGCTACTTTGGTTTGTAATTTTATCTATGTAAGCTTCCAGTTGCTAAAACAGTCCAGATATGATCAACATGCTATGCACAACACAAAAGCTTTCCACGGTGTATTAGAACTATTTATAAAATAGGTTTTCTGTTCAGTGCAAGGAGTTTTGCTGAGCCCTCCAGTCAAGTACTCAGACCAACTAATGTGAATACACTGTTTACCAAAGAGGTTCCTGTTCTAGTTAAAGTCAGAGAAAAAAGTATTAACTTAAAATTTCAGGGTGCATTGTAATCATGTGAAAAGCCATGTTGATGCTGGAGATGAAAGCAACAGTAAAGCAAGCTGCTGTATTTCAATTGGTTGATAATTTTTGGATCATATCTTCATTGTTTGTATTCATTACAGCACAAATGATTATGACAGCAATAAAACAGAATATCAATGTTGTTAATGGAACCAGCATCTGTTCAGTCAGTGATGTGTTTTGAGAGAATAATACATATAAACAGCAAAGGGGACAATTGTGAATAGGAATAGTAAGATTGAACGAGAACTTACCAAGTTTGAAGGTTGATCTTTATTTCATGAGGAGTTGCGGTGAGGGATTTCGTGAAGAGCCCGCCGGCACGCATGCGCGACATTCTTCAAAGCAGCGGTGTGGAATCACAGAAACAACAACAGAAATGACTTGGCATAGTAAGATTTAAAGAGACTCTGATTACCAGCTGAAGATGATCGAGGGTTGGGAGCGGAGGGCACGAAATCCCTCACCGCAACTCCTCATGAAATAAAGATCAACCTTCAAACTTGGTAAGTTCTCGTTCAATCTTACTATTTCATTTCGGAGTCACGTGAGTGACTTCGTGAAGACTTCAAAGCTTCTGTGATTACACGCCCTGGACAACGTCCATGCAGACACACCACTAGCAAGGATGGATTGGAGTAAACAAGTTGATGAAACGAGGTTATACTGAAACAAAAAGAAGATTTATTAATAACACAACAAATAACGCCCTTTTAATCAGGGACATCCCCACGTTCACACCCGGCGTTCAGCACGGCCTCTGCGAATTGAAGGGGAGCAGCAACAGGCTTATTATAGAACCGCTGGAACACCGATTCTTTCGCCCATCCTGCTGTGGCGAGGATATGGTCCATGGGTACCTCCATGACCCTCGCCGCCGACGTAGATGCAGCCCTGGTGGAGTGGGATTTAAACACATTAGTGTCAATACCTGCCTTATCCAGGACGATCCGGAGCCACCTGGATATCGTCTGGACTGTCACTCGATGGTGAGGTCTTTTGTGAGTGACAAGCAGGTACAACTCCATTCCTCTGATGCTCCTCGTCACCTTGATGTAGTAACGGATGTGAGTGGCTAAACATAGCCGAGCATCTGCAGGGTATGCCGGGAACTTCAGCTGCAGCCCTGTGCACCCAGGTCTATGCTGCTTGAGTAGCTCATCGATGAAAAAGACTACTTCTCCAGGGGTCGACGCCATCCTACCAATACGAAGTTTGTGGAGCGTCTGAACCCGCTGTGCTGAAGTCAGCGCTAGTAACATCACCAATTTCATAGTGAGTCAGTCCAGCTGTAACCCTTCCATGGGTGACCACGACCTGAGCAGGGTAAGCACATCCCTGACATCCCAGGTGATGTTGTAGCGTGGTGTCGGCGGATTTAGATTGAATATTCCCCGCATCAGTCTGGACACTAGCCTGTTCGATCCTACCTCGATGTTGAGGTAGAATGATAGCGCACTCCTTGCGCTGTTGATGGCACTATAACTCAAGTGCTCATCGTGGTGCAACCCCGCGAGGAATTCCAGGACGTCGGCTATGGAGACATCATCATAGGCGATGTGAGAGCGACTGCAGTAGGCTTCCCACTTGGTGATGTGGGAGAGATATCTCCGCCTGGTTGACTCTCGACATGATGCTCCAATGGTGTTCATGGTCCGGGTGGTGAGGCCATACTGCATCCATGGCCTGGTCAGAACCTGCAAGCCAGTAATTTTAGATAGGCATGGCAGGGGTGTAATTCCCCTGAAACAGGGTGAGAAACCAAATGTGGGCAACCCGCTAGAGGGACCCAAGGTTGACTAATCATGTCAGAGACCACCGGATACCAAGGCTGCGTAGGCCAGTCGGGTATGACAAGAATGCCTCTGGCAGAATCCATCTTGATTTTTTGTAATACCCGACTGATGAGGCAAAACGGGGGGAATGCATAGAAAAACCAATTCCCCCAGTCTAGCGAGAATGCATCAATCGCTAATGCCCCAGGGTCTGGTTCCCATGAAACATATGTTGGTACCTGATGGTTCAACCGGGACGCAAAAAGATCTATATCCGGTTGGCCAAATTTGGCTGTAATTTGGGCAAATATTTGAGGATGCAGCATCCACTCAATACTATCATTGAATTTGCGTGACCTGGTGTCTGCCACAGTATTAAGCCTGCCTGGCAGATAGGTGGCTGAAATCCAAATATCACGATCAATACACCAGCACCAAATAGTATTAGCCAATTTGTCACAAGAGACTGACCTGGTACCGCCCATATGGTTTAAATATGCCACCGCTGTGGTGTTGTCTATTTGGAGACGGACATGAGTTCCACTAAGATTAGCACAATATGCCCGTAGTCCGTGAAATGCTGCAAGCAGCTCCAAATAGTTAATCCCTTGTCTTAGCAACATGCTAGCTTCAAGGGGATCCCACCTGCCACCACAACTAGAAGAGCTGTCCGCAGCTCCCCAGCCTAGAGAGCTTGCGTCAGTTTGCAAATATACCACCGGATTGGGCACAACAATGGGTTTGAATGCCCTGCCAATATTGGACACCCACCATTGCAGCTCAACCTTAGCATCAGAAGGCAGCCCCATAGGTCTGTCAAAATGACCAGCGTTCTTTTTTAACGCAGCAATCTTGGCCCTTTGCAAATTTTGATAATGCAAAGGCCCAAACCGGGCTGCCGGAAATAAAGCTACGATTTTCCCAATCACCTTAGCTGTATGCCGAATAGATGGTATACTGGCGGATGCGAGATCCTGACATGCAAGGGAGACATCCTCAACCTTGTGAAATGGAATGGTGGCCCTCATTTGAATAGAGTCCACCGTGAAACCCAAATAATCCATAACCTGGGATGGGTGAAACTTTGATTTTTCTGGATGGACTATAAACCCTAGCTGCTGAAATATAGTGACAGTAGCCAAAACAGCCCTTTCAGCTGCTTCCAGAGTGTTGCCAATAATCAGAATATCATCTAAATAAGCCATTACAATATGATGTTGTATGCGTAATTTGGCCATAACAGGTTTGAGTAATTTAGTAAAGAGCCTAGGGGCGGTGGTAAGCCCATTTGGTAAGGCCCGATATTGCCAGAGCTGATCCATCCAGACAAATTTCAAAAATTTCCGGTGATGTTTCCGGATGGACACTGAATAGTATGCATCTTTCAAATCAATACATGCCATAAAGCAACCATGCGAAATCAGTGATTTGGCTGTCTCAAAGGTGTCCATTTTGAAATGTGTATATGTTACAAAGGTATTCAACTGGGTCAAGTCAATAATCACCCGACAACCTCCATCCTTTTTTGGCCTAGTAAATATATTGGAGACGAATTCAATGGGCTCGTGAATAGTTTTTTCTATCACGCCTTTTTGTTCCAAACGAAAAATTTCAGCCGTGCCTGCTGCCTGCTCAACGGCAGACAGCGTAAACTTCCGTTTAGGCATATGCTGGGATGGAGGAATGTTGCCGTGAATAAATTCAATAGAATGACCTCGAATATTTTGTAACACAAATTTGTCTGAAGTAACTGCTCCCCAAGCTTTAGCAAAGAACCGGAGTCGCCCTCCAACATGTGAGATTAAAGGGGCAGGAGAAAGAAAACCAGACCACCTTACCTCCATGGTCACCGGCGGTCCCTGACATACTTGAGTGGCCGAGGAGGTGCTGGGTTGGGCTGACGATGAGATGGCTTCATCTTCCACTGGGGTCGCTGTGTGCCTGACCCCAAAAAAGACCGCTGCTGCTGGCCCTGTTGATAGTAGTGCTGAGTAGCAGCATATGGTCTTGATGCTGGTGCGACCGGACCTCGCGGTCGAGCAGGAGGAGCTTTTGGCACCGTCGGTCTGGGGGCGATCTGAGATCGCATAAGTCCCACCGTTTTGGCTACCTCATCAAGCTCCTTGACCCTCTTCGGCAGGTCTTCTCCGAAGAGTTGTCGGGGCGGCGGTGGCGGTGGAGGTTTACACAACCCAGCAAATTTTGGGTTGATAGACGGACGGATGCTATTCTTCCGAAAATCGTTGATTTCGTGCTGGGTGGCACATAACAGCGCCAACGCATCCTCCTGGTCCAATGACAGGTCAGTTCCATCGACCGACCGCGCAAAGGCGGTAATACCGGCCGTGAGGAGTTTGAGGATCCGCTGGAGTTTAACCTCCTGATGGCGGACAGCCACGCCGATGTTGCCCCATATGGGCGTATTGACCAGGGGCACGTTGAGGGCATTACAGTTGGACGGGGCCTTGTGGCGCTGAGTGGCCTGTGAAAGTACTTCCTCCTGCAACCGCTGATCTGTGAGAAAGTCTATTGTTGCTGCCAGTTTTGGCTGAAGCGGAAGTCCAGTTGTGATTGGTGCAGCAAATTTGGCCGCCACGTCCAGTAGCTCAGGTGTCGGTGCCTCCGACGGTGTTGGTGTAGGGTCAAACCCCTCTTCCCCTTGTGGCTCGCTGATGATAAAAACTGGCGAGGTGGCCCTGTGCCTGTCGATATCTGTAGGTGCGTACTGCTGTTGATTATGGAGCAACAGCTCCAGCAGCCGCTCGATGCGGTCAATACGCCCGCCATCCTGAACACTCGGATGGTCGGAGTCCTCCGGCTCAGAAACCATGCCGGGGCTCCTATCATCGGCCCGCACCTCTGAGAAGTGATCTCGGTGCCGGAATGGATCGCTTTCGGCCGCCGCAGCGAAACCGTGCGAGTCCCGTGCGGGCAGGGTGTCCAACCGCCTCTTCTTGGCGGGAGCAGAAACCGTTGCCACAAAGGGCCCTGACGGCTTGGGGTCGACTCCAGCAGAAGCATGGAGCGACGCCCGCACAGGCTTGCCGGCTGTCCGCATTTCGGACGGTGCCGACGCATGGTCTCGTCCTCCCATCCATGGGGGACTCGGCGACCGAGGCGGGACCGTACCCAAGCCCCCCGTCCCGGCGGCGGGGGTTGGGAGTTGGATAGCAGACCTTAACGACCCAGGTCCCGCCGTTGCACCAGACCGCTCCATGGCGGCTGGTGGAGCCTTGGCCCGAACCGGGTTAGGCTTACGGGCGCCTCTGCTGCCTTTTAATAAAGGGCTAGCGGAGGGGGGTCGGGCCGCAGCACGAGACCCCTTCCCCGTTGTCGCCAAAGGCGAACTTGTGGCAGGGTCCACCCTTTCAGGAGGCACCCCGACGTCCTCCTCCACGCACTCCTCCTCGGAGCTGTGGCGACTCAGCGGGTCCCGACCTGCAGCAGCAGACGGCAATGACTTCCCCGCCTTCTTCCCGGCCCCAGGTGTAAACGATGAGGGCGCCGGGCCACGACTTCTTCGTCCAGACATTCTGAACACTCCAATCCGCACCCTTGCTGAAAGACAAAACCGACAGCAAGGGCCAACCAACTTAAGGTGAGTTTAACTTACCTAAGCGGCTCCTTTTGAAGGGCTGGCGAGGAGCGCGCCCCACCGCCAGCTGTCGGCAGCAATGCGTTGCGACGATATGTCGCGCATGCGTGCCAGCGGGCTCTTCACGAAGTCACTCACGTGACTCCGAAATGAAATGGTGAATGAAATGGGATTAAAAAATGATTGATAAATATATGGAATACATGCCACAAGATCAGCAGCTGAAGTACCTGTAGCGATTTGGTGCTGCCTATGGCTACACAACTGCCAAATACAGTATTCACAGTGGCTCTGGCCATAACCACCACATCGGTATGAATATTGTATTGATCAAGAAAGATGGTGAAAGTTCTTAGAAAGCTGCTCAATATCTAGGCACTCTATCCCTGAGTGTGGAGGCTGAGTCATTAAATATATATTGATGACTGAGGTTGACTTTGGATCCTGTCCTCATTGCACTGCTCAGTTTCATGATCTCTACTACTACTTGCAAAAGGAACGTTTTGTGCATTTCTCTGTGTGCATGCCCTATTCTACACAACACTTTGGGCTTCATGCATGTCAGAATATTAAAACTTAGGAATCTTGCACTAAAATGTCAAGTTACACCTGCATGGTATTACATCAATGCATGTTTTAACGTGCATGAGAGTCTACTAGGTACAACTGTATGCTTCTAGAACTACCTAGATATGCAGCAGGGAATAATATATATTTCCAAAACACAAGAATTAAGTGTGTGGAAATATCAAAATCCAAATGGTTTGATACCAAGTAATTCAATGAGCTGGAAATCAAAACGTTCTCGTGAATAAATTCTGAGAGCTATTTTAGATGTTAAATATTCAAAATGGAAAGTGGCAGTAGACTTTCAAACGGGTAATATAAAATCCACTAAGCCAGGATAAGTACATGTGGCAGTACAGTGCAATGGAATTATCTACTCTAAACAAATGATGCTGAACTAACCTTTCCATAACATTCTTTTTTCTAAGTACATTGTTTCCTTTTTGAGATCAGTATTTTAAATGATGGTTTGTTCTGCATAAGATATCACTCAGGCTTTGAGTAATATATTCATTAACAGTTTCAAAAATTACACTTTCAAACATTCACAATGCATCATTTTGACTTTGCTTCTTGTCAACCAATGTTAGAGTTAGCAGCAGGGCTGCATTATTGATTTTAACTGTACTGTACATAAATATCTTCCTTCAATTTGCAAAGGCTGAACCATCAAAGCACTCAACCATCACTCATGAAATATAAATGTCAATGCCCTTGCCTCAAACAGCTTTCCCTATATCAGGCGATCAGAAAAAGTGAGCCCTTTTTTTCTCTGCTGAAGCCTGATTAAAATAGCTAAAATAAGACCCTATAAGAAAATGACATGGATCACAAGAGCATGATGAATTAAATGACTTAAGTTATGTTCTATTCCATCATAAATCATTTCTAATAAAATGTTAGCATTTGTATTATTGTAGTTCGAATATACATTTCAGGCCTTTGGTGTTTTCCTTTGCTGGATGTGTTAAGGAATGTATGTGAATTTTGACAAACACTTTTAATTATTTTAATATCTTATATTGTCAGGGATAAAGAAAAACAGTGATGAATCACATTGGCAATTATTCTGTGTGACAGTTTTAAGCATAGGCAAGTATTTGAGTAACTTGGTCGGCCTGGACGATTTGAGTCAAAGGGCCTGTATCCCTGCTTGTATAACTCTATGACTATAACTTTCTGGAAATAAAGAATTTGGGAATTCAATGGTTGGGATATATCTCAATTTATGGGACAATTTGAATTTAGCTATCTGGAAAAAAATGTATATATTTTGAAATATCAGGTGGAAATGATCAAAGACTAGAAATTAATACTCGAGTATGTAGAAGGGTCTCGACCCAAAATGTCCTCTCTTCATTTTCTACAGAGATGCTGCCTGACCTGCTGAGTTACTCCAGCATTTTGAGTCTTTTTTGGTGTGCAAACCTGCATCTGCAGTTCCTTCCAACACACACATAAACACAGACAATACTGGAACTATTTTGCTGTTCAAGCAGAAATCAAAATTTTCAGATATTTGCCTAAAGGGAGTATAAATGGGAGAAAATTAATCCTTGTTTGAAATCCCAAAAGAAAAATTCTGTGGTTGCTGGTGATTGAAAGAAAGCAAATTTGTTGGAATATTTTTGTATTTGAAATTGTTAAACTCAGATTGAGTCCCGAAGGGAGTAATATACTGAATTGAAAGATTCGGTATATTAGTTCCTTGAGTTTACACTGACCTTTGGAACATTTTAGATCAATGTTAGAGAGGGGTTCAATATCTCTATCCTGCTTTTTTTTACACATTTATTTCATCAAAGGTCATGGAACAATGTGACCCCACAAAACAGGTAACAGTGACTGTGTAAATTAAAATAAGGAAATGGAAAACGCATTAAATGATGATACTGCATCAGTATTTTCATAAGAATAATAGGACAGCATTCAAGACATCCTGAGGAAACTAACAATGAACAAAATAACACATGTGTAAAAAATAATAATATAAAAGGATGACTATGTCTAAACAGATGCCAGGTTTTGTAAGTATGTTGGTAAGCACATTCAAGATAGACACAAAATTCTGGAATAACTCAGCGAGTCCGGCTGCTTACCTGAAGAAAATGGCTAAGTGACGTTTTGGGACTGTCCCTTCTTCAGACCCTTCATTTTTTTCAGAGATGCTACCTGACCAACTAATTTACTCCAGCATTTTGTATCGATCTTTGGTATAAATGAGCATCTGCAGTTCCTTTTTATTGCATTCTAGATACCCTACCTACAATCTTCCAAAGTTGTTGCAATTCTACATATTGTCATTTCTTTATCAACAACCGTGTGGAATTTCAGAGTCAGCCTCACTTTTCTCTTATGTTTGCGTTACTTGTTACCCATATTATTCCCATTCCATCCAAGCTCTTTTTAAGATGCAAATCTGTTCGATACTTTGTATGCTGCATTTCTAAACACGGTTCTTTCCAAGCCTTTTCTCTGCAAGAATAAAATCCATTCAAAGTTTTCTTAATTTATGTTGCTTTGTTTCTGAATAATTTGCAGGCAATAAATAGGGATTATTCTCAGCCTTTTTGCTTGTTTGATTCTAAACCCAAAATCTTTACAAGCACATATAGTGCCCTTACAGTATGTGAACTACAATTAGAAATGCTTAATGGGCCTGTGCCACATAGGCGACTTTTTAGGCGACTGCAGGAGACTCTGCGGTCGCCACATGTTCGTGGATGGTTGCCGGGTAGTCGCCTTCATGGTCGTGAGGAGTTCCCGCATTCTGGGCACTAGTCACGGCCTCATTATGGTCACCGCAAATTTTTCAACATGTTAAAAAATTATCAGCGACCAGAATGAAGCCGCCATGGTGAGTAGCGAGAATTCTCGTGCTGTTGGTGCAGTGGTAGTGGGTCGCCAGGGGGTCGTAGGTTCTCATAGGTTCTTGTAGGTTGTAGCCTGTGCTGACCAGTGAATTTCAAGTCAAAGTCAAAGTCAAACAAACTTTATTGTCATTTAGAAATACATCGATATATGCAATTCCAAACGAAATTGGCTCATTGGGGGAAAAAACGTAAGGAATAGTTTTCAGAACCAAGGATAACTGTTCGGTAAAAAGCCGTGTATGTCTAGCTTCTTAAAAGTTGCCTCCACTCCTTCTCCCCTCTTCTCCCCCCTTCTCCCCCTCCTCTCCCCCCCTCTTTTAAAGTGACCCTTCCCACACATTGTGCTTTCACCGTCTTAATTACAGCGTCAACTTTCCTGTTCATCGCGGTGTGTGTCTGTATCCCATCGGCTTTGCACCATATGAATTTCACTCAGACAACTCACCCCCCGCTTGCCCTGTCCCCCGCCTGCATAACAGGCTGGTGAAGGAAACAATGTGTGTGTGTGTTCCACTCTAACAGTCGTCATTCCAGTCGCCGGTTTTCCAGTCACCTGAAAAATTGCCTAAGTGGGACAGGCCTATTAAGAAACATGAAAGAACTAGCAGGGTGCACATGAAGAAGTGATATGTGTGAGCATATTTTGGCATGGATGGCAAAGCGTTAGAGTTGCTGCCATACACTGCCAGAGACCCAGGTCTTATCCTGACTGCAGATGCTGTCTGTACGGAGTTTGTACATTCTCCCTGTGAAGGGGAAGGGGAAATCGTGCTTGAGTAAACTTCTGGAATTTTTTGAGTATGCAACAAGTTGAATGCATAATGGAGAGCCAGTGGATGTGGATTTCAAAAAGCCTTGACAAGGTCCCACTTAAGAGATTACTGTGGAAAATTAAAGCACATGGTTTTGGGGGTAGGGTATTGACACAGATAGAGCACTGGTTGGCAGACAGGAAGCAAAGAGTAGGAATTAACGGGTCCTTTTATGAATGGCAGGCAGTGACTAGTGGGGTGCCGCAAGGTTCAGTGGTGGGATATATTAACGATTTAGACAAAGGAATTAAATGTAACATCTCCAAGTTTGCGGATGGCACAAAGCTGGGTGGCAGTGTGACCTGCGAGGTGGATGTTATGAGGCTGCAGGGTGACTTGGATAGGTTGGGTACAGTTGAGTGTACAGTTGCAGTATAGTGTGGATAAATGTAAGGTTATCGACTTTGGTGGCAAGAACAAGAAGGCAGATTATTATCTGAATGGTGTCAGATTAGGAGAATGGGAGGTGCAATGAGACCTGGATGTCCTTGTACATCAGTCACTGAAAGTAAGCATGCAGGTACAGCAGACAGTGAAGAAACAAAATGGCATGTTGGCCTTCATAGCGAGAGGATTTGTGTATAGGAGCAAGGAGGTCCTACTGCAGTTGCATAGGGCCCTGGTGAGACCACACCTGGAGTATTGTGTGTAATTTTGGTCTCCTAATTTGAGGAAGGACATTCTTGCTATTGAGGTAGTGTTGCATAGGTTCACCAGGTTAATTCCCGGTATGGCGGGACTGACATATGATGAAAGATTGGATCGACTGGGCTTATATTCACTGGAATTTAGAAGGATGAGAGGGGATCTTATAGAAACATATAAAATTCTTAAGGGATTGGGCAGGCTAGATACAGGAAAAATGTTCCCGATGTTGGGGGAACCAGGAGTTACAGTTTAAGAATAAGGGGTAGGCCATTTAGGACTGAGATGAGGAAAAACGTTTTCACCCAGAGAGTCTTGAACCTGTGGAATTCCGTGCCACAGAAGGCAGTGGATGCCAGTTCACTGGATGTTTTCAAGATACAGCTCTTAGGGCTAATGTAATCAAGGGATTTCAGTAAATATTGTAAATTGTCCCCAGTGTGTAGCATAGTGCTAGTGTATGGGATCATCACCGGCCAGCGCAGACTCAATGAACTGAAGGGCCTGTTTCTAAGCTGTATTTCTAAGCTAAACTAAACCATACCAAATGCTGATGTAATCGATTCAAGAAGATTTGAAGTACTCAAAAGTCGGGAAGAACACCTCTTGAAGTCTCGCAGCTGGCAGCTAGGACACTATAAAAATTAATAAATTGGAAAGCGCAGTTATTGGTAGCAGGACTGTTTTAGCTTAGAAGCCCAGGAAACAAATCAGCAAAAAAAAAAGTTTAAAGCATTCTCTATAACATGAGGATAAGTAAACACTGAATGAAATTTAAATAGAATTCATGTTGGTGCTTGCATCATTTGCTGTTTAAATGGAGAAACCTGATAGCAGCTTCTTGAGGATGCACATGATCAAGCAAACGGGGAAATCTAACTGTTGCTTATTTGGTCCTCCACTTGTGAGCTGTTTTCGCACCTGTTCTTGTGTGACAGTCATAGAAAATAGGAGCATAAATAATTTTGCCCTTTGAGCCTATTTTTCCCTTCAGTATGATTATGGCTGCTGCTTAACACTATATTCCCACTCTCTTCCTGTATCCCTTGATCCCTTTTGTGCCCCAAAATCTGTCCACCTCTTAAATATGTAAGATATTTTGACAATTTTTTGAGCAGGTCTCACTGCCGAAAATCTGATAATTATACAATTTGGTGCCAGAGGCGTATGTTTTTGATGATATATTAAACCGTAGCTAACAGTTTAAGATCTACTTTGGCTTTATAAAACTAAATATTGTACATGAAAAATTGTTTGTTTAAAAAATATTTTAAAATTTCATAATTGTATGAGATGATTAATTGTTTTATTTCAAAAGGTTGTTGGAAATGAAAGAAACTGCTCTTGCTGGAATCTTAAACAAAAAGCAAAATGCTGGAGGTACTCTGGGTCAGGCAGCATCAATTGAGGGAATACACAGATGATGTTTTGGATCTCTTCACAAATGCTGCCTGACCTGCCGTGTTCCTCCAGCACTGTTTTTGTTTAAAAGATTGTCTTTTATCATTTTTTTACTTTGAGCTGTATAATGTGTCTGTCATCAATTTTTAAATAATGCATGTACTTCCTTATTTGCATTTAGCGTAATAGGCTGCTCAATTAGCTTGATGACTATGTTGAAATGCCCCAGAAATCTCCCTCAAAGGTGAAATCCATACCACAGAGAATGCTAAATCTTTGTGAGCAATATTCATCAAAGATGAGAGGTGAACATCAATGCTTTCTTGCAAAATTCAGGCACTTTTTATTTTACCATTGCCATTGCTTCTGACTGAAGCAATTGCAAATGAATTGCAAAGTATAGAATTTGGGTTTGACTCCAGCATCATGGATTTGTATAGCTAAGAGCAACGTCTTCACAATACATAGAACAGTGCAGCGCAGCTTAGTCTTTGTTTGCATTCCAAGCAGAGATGACAAATTTCTGGATGTTAAAGGATTTGGATTAGAGATAGAAGATTTGCCATGATGTTGTTGAATGGCCAACTCCTGCTCTTGTTTATTTTATCCTTGTGCCTGGCTCCATACGGCACAACAACACAGCACTCCCCACAAATTGGTGTAGATACTAGGAAGCCTGCCCCTGTTGCAGCTCACAGGCATGTGGTGCTTGTCCATTCCTCGGATTTGCAACAAGATCAACAACTGTTCCAGCAGATAGCCTCAAGTGAGTTCCACAAGGGAGTTGAAGGAGCAGGAGCCCTGGAATTTTAGGAAGAGTTGAAACAACATTTTCCAAAATCCAAGAAAGTGAAGTGTAGTTTAACATTCGTTGATCCAAATACAGCTGTTTCATGTGCTGTGAATGATCAATTGTGTTCTTTAATATGGAAAAAAAAAATTATTAAGGATTCTTTAATAGGGTTCTTATAGTGTAAATGTTTCAGGAAGTGAATGCATTATTCCCATTTATTTTGAAGCTGAAGTCATGCTTAATACTACATTGAACATTTATGCACAGCAAATGAAGTTGCTGGATCAATATATTTCATCATTGATACAGTAAAAAGCTTGCAAGCACAGACTCTATAAAGGAATATGTAAGTAGCCCATAGCTGGGCAGAAAACGTAACCACAAATGTCAACAACAGAAGCACAAACATTGAGAATTTTAACATAATTTCATGAATTGCTTTAATTGTAAATTAGCTTTTCAAAATGAAGAGTGCGTCTTCTGTTTGTTAATGTTTTTTCCCATTTCCCTTGATTAATTTATCATGAATCCACTAGAATTTTGATTGAATGCTATCTTTCATTTTCAGTTATTGTGAAATTATAACAAACAATTAATGGAATTTTTGCAGGTTCGAACAGTGGAAGTGAAGAAAAAATTAACTCAAAAGCAACCTCTTCAGTAAGTGATGTTTCCAATGGGAAGGCTGGCCTGCAGCCTCTGGGCGGTACACAAGCAAATCGGTGGAGTTTGCTCTCTGCACCAAAAACGACCACAGCAGGCTGTGAGTATCAGCAGAAAATAGCACACACTTAGTATAAAGTCTCTTGAATTATCTGCATGACTTATGTACTCAAAAAATTTCAATCCTAAATTGAGCCGAAGGGAATTTCAACCTCATAGGGCCTGCTATATAGGAAAAGGATGCATTTTGTAAAAAAATACAGTACAATACATTTTTTGTAGTAAATAATTGTTTGACATAAATTTATTTCATATACTCAAGTTAAATAAAATATGAACATCAGTCAATTTCAATTCAGACTGTCTTACAGTCAAGATTTCTATTTGTAGTCCTTAACGTTTAAGGCAGGAATCGCCCAGCCACTGGCATTCTCCAGTCAGGAGGAGAGCAAATAGAATCATTACTTTAACAAAAAGCAAACAAAGTCAGCACCAGCGACAACCTGCGTCACCTGGCGACAACCTACATTAACCTGGCGACAAACTACGTTAACCTGGCGACAACTACGACAGCACCTACGTCAGGAAAAGTCATGCTACGCTCATTGGCGTCAAACCCACTGTCGCCAACCGTCTCCGAAAATGTTTCAACATGTTGAAAATCCAGCGGTGACCAGAAAGACGCTACGACTCTTTGGGCGACTGAGGAGACTACTCACAACCATACAGGCGACACCCCGGCAACCATGTGGCGACAGCCTAGTCGCCTGTAGTCGCCGAAAAAATAGCCTAAGTGGTACAGGTCCTTAAATCGTTTCCCTCTCACCTTAAACTATGCCCTCTATTTTAGACTCCTTCACTCATGGAAAACTGACTATTGCACCTAGTTTTATAAGGTCATCCAACAGTCAACTGATCTAATCTCTTGTTATTACTCAAACCTTTCTACCTCTACCTTAATCACATCCTTACTATAACAAGGCAACTAGAACAGCAATTAGTACTCCAAGTACAATGATTTGTTCAACTGTAACATGAGGGATGATCTTATTGAGATGTATGAAAGCATGATAGGAATAGATCGGGCAGTCTCTTGCCCAGAGTAGGTGAATCAAGGAACAGAGGACATAAGTTTAAGGTGAAGGGGAAATTATTTAATAGGAATCTGAGGGGTAACTTCCTCACACAAAGGGTGGTGACTGTATGGAACAAGCTGCCAGACGAGGTAGTTGAGCCATGGACTATCCCAACATTTAAGAAACAGTTAGATAGGTACATGGATAGTACAGGTTTCGAGGGATATGGACCAAACATGGGCAAGTTGGACTATTGTAGCTGGGACATGGTGGCTGGTGTTGCCAAGTTGGGTTGAAGGGCATGTTTCCACACTGTATCACTCTATGACTCTATGATGTCCCAGTTCCTAAATTCAATGCCTTGGCCAATGAAGACAAGTATTCTATATACCTTCTTCACCACTTGATCTCCCTATGTTGCCGATTTAAGAGAACTATGATTGTGTACCCCAAGCCCTTGCTGTTCAATAACGCTCCCCTGGGCACTGCCATTCACATTTGAGATTGAGATATTTGAAAATATTTTTATAAATTATTTCCTATATACAAGACATCAAAATGCCACAAACAAAATAGACACATTAAATAGAAACCCAAATAAACCAGACTGAATATATTGATATTATGCCCCTTGACACTGATTTCACCATTGATGGCAATTAACAGAAAAACAGTAATTAACAGAAAAAGGCCAAGGAATTTAATCACAAAGTAGATTTTTGTCTCAGGACTGTGAAATTGAAAATTTACTTTCCCAAAGTGAAATGGGATAAAAAAACATTTATGTGGGTGTTTTGTGTTGCTATAGAAAATCAATAGAGTATATCCTGGAATGGATCACCCTTGTGTGCCTGATGTGATTTCAGTGTCAGACACAGATTAAGTTACATCATTCCCTGTGGAGTGCACTGAGCAAATAATTGCAAGGGAAATTGGAAAAGGTTGTCTGGGCGCAGCCATCATTATACGTTCCCAGAACAACTATATTTTTATCAGCCACTCACCTTTTCACCATTCTCTAATCCTCAGCGTAGCAATCCTTGGTCACTTACCTCTCTATCCCTGACCCCCAGGTCGACCCGTACTTCACTCCCAACTTCTCCCATTGTCAATCCAGCTATGTTTCTTGTGACAGATATATTCTTACTATCCCTGACATGACTCGATTACCTAATCTCCTGGTCTCAGTAGAAAATCTCCAAAGGGCCTCGAGCTCCACTAAACTTTACAATTCACAACCGAGCAGTCACTTGTGCATCATTACAACCCTTTTGTGTGAAGAGCTATTTCACGGTCATTTGAAGGAACCCGGAGAATAATTAATTATGTGCAGTTTTGAGACAATGAGAATTGTTTCATCAATGGTATACATAACATTTTAAAGTAACTAAGATGCTGCCAGAATTCTATGCCTTGAGAACAACAACTGGTCCAGGCCCAACTTCTGGACGTTTTAGAAAATAGACAATAGACCATTCGGCCCTTCGAGCCAGCACCGCCATTCACTGTGATCATGGCTGAAAAGTTCCCTTTCTCTCAAGTTTCAGATCAACCTCAATTATATTTTGTCCATTTCATATCTGTCATGATTCAGCATAATCGGCCAGCGTTTCTTTATCTGTGGAATATCAATTTTATCAAATTTAATCGAATATCAGGCAGTTTTACTCACTGACTAACAAAAATTGCTTATTTTCACAGTTGAGGGACTGAAGTCAATTTTCTAGGGATTAAAGAGAAATATCAATCCCAAAAGATCTTAATTTTTAGAAAGTCCTGAAAGATATATAAATGGAAACTCCCAGTAGACAGTTTTAAGCTGGATCAGCTTTTAATGAAAAACTTATGCAGTTGTTGTATATTATGCTTTAAATGTCTTGGTCTTTAGAGCTGATGACATTAATTTCAGATTTATTTCTCTAAAGCCATCTAAGTCTGACCATTAAGACATTTGGACATGCATAGGGATAGGAAGGGTTCAGAAGGATATAGACCAAATGCAGCTGAAGGGCCTGTTTCCATGCTGTTCAGTTGATGGCGCTGACTTTATGACCAAACAATCTACCTCACCATTTTTTATGATGTAATTGGGAGAGGAGTCAGGGACATTCCTTGTTTCCCATTGGATTCTGCCCATTTAAACCTGTGATCATGTTAATCTTCTAAAGCGACCAGGTCCAGTTAAAATTGAGTGTGGTTCCCACCACTTGATCTGTTGTCATTTGAATGGCTCTTTTGTCCTTTCATTGGAGAGACAGAAAGTGAGTAACTTTTTGATCTGATACGAATCTCTGATTTTCTCATCAAACTACATGATTCTAGATTTTGTTGATCAACTGCAGGCATCGACAACCATTATAGCTTTGCCTGTGACATTTATTGCCTGACCATGAATCCTAAAATAAGATAAAATATACAACATGTAAATGTATATGTTTTAGGGAGATCTAGTAGCAAACATAAAGGAGCATCAGATGATTCATTAGGAGCATCAGGTGCTTGTGCATGTCATATTTAGTCCAAGATAATTAAAACTGCAGAACCATAAAGGGAAAATAAAAGGAAAATTGCAGCAGAGAACACCACAGCAATTTCCACTCCACAAAACTACAGTGCACTCAATATATTGTTTATATTGGACTGTGGTGAAGTTTGATTTTTTTTTAGAGAACAAGACTGCTGCTGCTGGCTCAATTGCACTGCAAATAACAGGGAATGTCCCTCTTCAGGAAAATTAACATTGCATGCACATTAAATGGTGCAACTATTCTTTCTTTCCAAACCCAAAAGAAAACAGCGGATTAATGGAAATCTGTACTTCTGATCATGAAAATTTTAAATCTGGAATAATATTTGTTGCTACAATGAAAATATTAATACAATTATTTTAAATTCTTCTAAAAATTGTGGCAAAAATTAGATACAAACAAGTCCCTCGTTTATTTAACTGTTCCATTGTAGCGGGGACACAAGAGTACAGCCAAAAATGAGTCGAACACAAAGTTGTGAGCACGAAATGTAATTTATTACTGTCACCATGCTACTCCTTCCTCCAACTCTGTTACCCGACCTTAAATACCTAGGGCCAGACCCCATGACCAAATGCCTCCCACTCCGAGACGTTCAACTCCTCCCTCATGAGCCGAGGGTTCGCTATGCCCGTGGCTAGCCACCAGGTGCCGCCACACCATCAATAGTAACTATAAATGGCAAGACTTGTTATTCCAATCATTTTTTATCTTGCTCACGTATTCAAAAGAGGATAAAATTCTGTATGAAACATGACAGGCAATACTTGGATAATTGGGATTAAAATCAATTTCAAAAACGTTGAAAAGAAACTGGGGCCACAATTTTCCTGAATCAAACAATCCACTGTTTTTTAAATTCTTTCTGCTGTTTTAGAAGAGAAAGCTGTCTTTCACAAGAGCATAAGAAATTAGGGGCAGTAGATGCTACGAGGCCTGCCCTATTGTGATCACGGCTGCCCCAGTCCTCTTCTGTGCCACTTCCCCAGAGTCCTCAATTCTTCAATCTTTCAAAAAAATTCTACTTCCTTTCTAAATACCTCCAATGATCTAGCCTCCACATACTCTATGTCTGGGTTAGAGAATACCAGAGATTCACATCCTCTGTAAGGGGAAATACCTGCACTCCGTTTTAAATGACCATACCCTTAGACCTGACAACTTCGATCAAACAAATTCAAATAGCCATTAAGGTTGGAATTGATCTCTCTGATCCTCCAGCCAACACTGTATTCTGAATCCAGACCTACAAGATTGTCCACTTAAAAAATAAACCATTGGCATCTTCTGCAGAAGCTAACATTCCCAATCAAATCAAATATGGGAATTGAGTGTAGCAAATGAAAGGTAAACACAAAATGCGGAGTAACTCAGCGGGTGAGGCAGCATCTCTGGAAAGAAGGAGTGGGTAACAGGATTGTTGCCTGAGCTAGTATTGCCCTTGGTTTATCCATCTGATCTCCAACATGGCATTTTTTTAATGCCATTTCAAACACCAATGCCTAAAATCAGTGTTTAACTCTGCCCTTACTGACAACTCTCCCATTTTAGATTTTTGTATTTACCCCCTTTCTGCTGCCATCATCAACGCTTAGATCACAATACCTGCTTTGATTTATTTAAAAGGAATAAAACAATGCATGAACGGTTGACTTTTGATTTTGCAAGTCCGAGGATGGCAGCACAGGTAGAAACAATGATGAAGGCGGCACATTGGATATTAATTGTGGCTCATTAATTGCGACCTAGCAATAGCATAACAGGATGGTTAAGATATAACTTTATAAAACATTGGTTGAGCACAGCTGGAGTATGGTGTACAGTTCTGCTTGTCATGCTATAAGATTGCACTGAACAGAATGCAAAGGAGATTCACCAGGAATTAGCCCATGGTGGAGCGTTTAAGCTATGAAAAAAGTTTGAATAGGCTAAGTTTGTTTTCTTTGGAGCTGAGAGGGTGTGAGGTGGGACCGATCTTATAGATATATACAAAATTATAAGGAGCAGTGATGGGGTAAACAAAAGGAAGGTTTCTCCAGAACAGGGATATCTAAAACTGTAGGACAGGGGTATTGGGTAAGGGGTAAGTGGGTTGCTTCTGGTGCACCCAGTGGGTGGTTGGAATCTGAAATGCACTGCCTGGTGGGTGATAGAGGCAAGTAATCTCACAACATTTTAGACATATCTGGACGAGCACTTGAATTGCCTCCGTATTAAATGCTATATAAGTAGTAAGTAGGATTCATGTAGAACTGGTACTTGCTGGTTGGTATGCACCAGTTTCTGCATTGTATGACTCAAAGCACTAGTTTCTGCATTGTATGACTCAAAAACATCATGAATGCACAATTGAACTAAATCTATGAACTAGTTTTTATAAATATCTTATAAATATTTATAAATATTTTACATATAAAAGTTTGTATTTTTAATAATATTTATGAATCCTAACTGTTGAGTGCCTTCCATAGTCACTAGAGTTTACATCACGGGACCATTACTGAAACTAAATTGCTTGCTTTGTATTTTGATTCTAACCAACTAAAGAACCATGCAGTGATGGAGCACACAATTTAGGAATAGACTACGATGATAACAAAATCTATTTGATAATCTGAAATGGATCATAATTAGCCTAAAATACAGAAATGTACGATAATTTATCTCTCTCCCCACAGACTACAACTAGTTTAAGTTACCAATGCAAAATCGTGCCGTTTGTGGTAACAAATGGGGTTGTTTTTGGAAAATCTAATAGTAGTCTAAAGATTCCCATATAATTTATCTTTTTAAACAATTTTAATGTTACAGTGGAACTTAAATTTTTGAAATTGTTGAAAACATTGCCAAGTATTTTTATAATGTGTATAATGTTGTATATCACTTTAAATGAACAAAATATTTATCCTGAATAGATTATTATCTTCCTGGTCTATACAGTTTCTTAAGTTATTTTTAACTGCTTTTGTCGGCAGTTCCAACAAGAGGTTTATACTTGATTTTTGAGTTATCAAGTATCCTGTGTAAAAAATTGTGAGGAGATATTATTTAACAAATAAAGTATACGAGTCAGGAAGTCATGTTGAAGCTTTATCGGGCATTCAGTAGGCCACATTTGGAGTATTGATTATGGTTCTGATCGCCCCATTACAGGAAGGATTGAAGATGTTGGAGAGAGTGCAAAAGAGATTTCTCAGAATGCTGCATGGATTAGAGAGTATTAGCTGGAGTATAAAGAGAGGTTGGACAAACTTGAATTGTTTTTCTCTGGAACTTTGGAGATTGGGGGAAGTTATAAGTATTTAAAATTATGAGAGGCATGGATAGGGTAGATAGTTCAAATATTTTCCATGGTGGAAATATCAAAAACAAGAGGGTATAGCTTTAAAGTAAGATGGGAAAGTTTAAAGGAAATGTGCAGGGTAATGTGGTGTTGGAGTCAGATGCAAGAGTAGCATGTAACAGGATTTTAAATAAACACACGGGTATGCAAGGAATGAAGGGATATGGATTACACACAGTTTAAAGTGGCACTCTGTTCGGCACAGACATTGTGCGTTGAAGGGCCTATTCCTATGCTATATTGGAACCTAGAACTGTACAGCAAACTATGTTCCATGCCAAACATGATGCCAACTAATCTCCTCGATCCATATCCCTCCATTTCCTCCATTTCTAGGTGAATACATAACAGTATTGTACTACTGTATTGTCCTATGTCCTAATTGTTAAACTCCTAAAGCAGCAATGAAGAAGGAGGTCCAAAAAGACTGTGATATTCCAAAGTCGATTATTTCATCACCAAAAAGACTCGTCATTTCTGCCAGCAAGCTTCACTCACCAGGTACGTACACATTCTGCAACGCATCCTTAGACATTAAAATGTTAACAGGAATGTATGTTATGTTATGATTATGACTTGATTTCAGAATAATCCTGTTCCCAAGTTCAAAACAATGCACATCACAATTTGTTATGTGTTATCTTTAAACATACAGTAATTGCATGCCTATCAGGTGCAGTGGTGTTACATGGGAACAGGCTCAACGATCTGACTCGTACAACGGAAAAAGGCTCACTCATCTGTTTAGTTACAAATCAGTTTTATTGGCAAGAGTGAACAAAAACAATACTTGGTATGCACGGGAAGCACACCTCCCTCTCTGCCTTGTCCGTGGCGCAGATCGCGACTCAGCCCATCGGTGAACCCATCTCGTACATGAACACATCAGATTTATTGGCAAAAGAGAGAACAAAAAGAATACTTGTCTTGTTATACGCAGGGTCCGTTTTACAACAGCACACGTGTCTCTCTCTCTCTCTCTCTCTGCCTCCGTCCGCGGCGCTGATCGCGACTCAGCCCATCGGTGAACCCCTCTCATACATAATCTAACTTATCGCTAACTGGCACCTGCCTTTATACAGGTAAGAAATCAGCCGTTGAAATAACCACCGGTAAGTCCTGCCTAATAGCGCTGTGTGTTTTAATTAGAAACATAGAAAGATAGAAAATAGGTGCAGAAGTAGGCCATTCAGCCCTTTGAGCCTGCACCGCCATTCAATATGATCATGGCTGATCATCCAACTCATCCAACTGTTGCGAATGGTATGTTAGCTTTCATAGCAAAAGGATTTGAGTATAGGAGCAGGGAGGTTCTACTTCAGTTGTATAGGGTCTTGGTGAGGCCACACCTGGAGTATTGCGTACAGTTCTGGTCTCCAAATCTGAGGAAGGACATTATTGCCATAGAGGGAGTGCAGCGAAGGTTCACCAGACTGATTCCTGGGATGTCAGGACTGTCTTATGAACAAAGACTGCATAGACTCGGTTTATACTCTCTAGAATTTAGGAGATTGAGAGGGGATCCTATAGAAACTTACAAGATTCTTAAGGGGTTGGACAGGCTAGATGTAGGAAGATTGTTCCCGATGTTGAGGAGGTCCAGGACAAGGGGTCACAGCTTAAGGATAAGGGGGAAATCCTTTAGGACCGAGATGAGAAGGAATTTTTTCACACAGAGAGTGGTGGGTCTCTGGAACTCTCTGCCACAGAGGGTAGTTGAGGCCAGTTCATTGGCTATATTTAAGAGGGAGTTAGATGTAACCCTTGTGGCTAAGGGGATCAGAGGGTATGGAGAGAAGGTAGGTACGGGATACTGAGTTGGATGATCAGCCATGATCATATTGAATGGCGGTGCAGGCTCGAAGGGCCGAATAGCCTACTCCTGCACCTAATTTCTATGTTTCTATGTTTCTATGTATCCTGTACCTGCCTTCTCTCCATACCCCCTGATCCCTTTAGCCACAAGGGCCACATTTAACTCCCTCTTAAATATAGCCAATGAACTGGCTTCAACTAA
Source organism: Raja brachyura (assembly GCA_963514005.1). Next base: position 61,138,038 of record OY740786.1, on the reverse strand, counting down.
CTTCTGTGGGAGAGAATTCCATAGATTCACCACTCTCTGTGTGAATTTTTTTTTCCTCATCTCGGTCCTAAAAGACTTCCCCCTTATCCTTAAACTGTGACCCCTTGTTCTGGACTTCCCCAACATCGGGAACAATCTTCCTGCATCTAGCCTGTCCAACCCCTTAAGAATTTTTAAGTTTCTATAAGATCCACCCTCAATCTTCTAAATTCTAGCGAGTACAAGCCGAGTCTATCCAGTCTTTCTTCATATGAAAGTCCTGCCATTGCAGGAATCAGTCTGGTGAACCTGGTACTCCCTCTATGGCAAGAATGTGTTTCCTCAGATTAGGAGACCAAAACTGTGCGCAATACTCCAGGTGTGGTCTCACCAAGGCCCTGTACAACTGCAGTAGAACCTCCCTGCTCCTATACTCAAATCCTTTTGCTATGAATGCTAACATACCATTCACTTTCTTCACTGCCTGCTGCACCTGCATGCCTACTTTCAATGACTGGTGTACCATGACACCCAGGTCTCGTTGCATCTCCCCTTTTCCTAATCGGCCACCATTCAGATAATAGTCTACTTTCATGTTTTTGCCATCAAATTGGATAACCTCACATTTATCCACATTATACTGCATCTGCCATGCATTTGCCAATTCACCCAACCTATCCAAGTCACCTTGCAGCCTCCTAGCATCCTCCTCACAGCTAACACTGCCCCCCAGCTTCGTGTTATCCGCAAACTTCGAGATATTACATTCAATTCCCATGTCCAAATCATTAATGTATGTTGTAAATATCTGGGGTCCCAGCACTGAGCCTTGCTAATCTCTTATGTGGGACCTTGTCAAAAGCCTTCTGAAAGTCCAGATATAACACATCCACTGGTTCTCCCTTATCCACTCTACTAGTTACATCCTCGAAAAATTCTATAAGATTCGTCAGACATGATTTACCTTTCATAAATCCATGCTGACTTTGTCCAATGATTTCACCACTTTCCAAATGTGCTGCTATCCCATCTGTAATAACTGACTAGCATTTTCCCCACTACCGATGTTAGACTAACTGGTCTGTAATTCCCCGTTTTCTCTCTCCCTCTCTTTGGGGTTACAGTAGCTACCCTTCAATCCTCAGGAACTACTCCAGAATCTAAAGAGTTTCACTAATGCATCCACTATTTCTGGGGCTACTTCCTTAAGTACTCTGGGATGCAACCTATCTGGCCCTGTGGATTAATCGGCCTTTAATCCATTCAATTTACCTAACACCACTTCCCGACTAACCTGGATTTCACTCAGTTCCTCCATCTCATTTGACCCCCGGTCCCCTGCTATTTCCGGCAGATTATTTATGTCTTTCTTAGTGAAGACAGAACCAAAGTAGTTATTCAATTGGTTGCCATGTCCTTGTTCCCCATGATCAATTCACCTGCTTCTGACTGCAAGGGACCAACATTTGTTTTAACTAATCTTTCTCTCTTCACATATCTATAAAAACCATTTGCAGTCAGTTTTTATGCTCCCTGCCAGTTTTCTTTCATAATCTATTTTCCTTTTCCTAATTAAGCCCTTTATCCTCCTCTACTGGACTCTGAATATCTCCCAGTTCTCTGATACGCTGCTTTTCTGGCTTTATCTTTTGTTTTGATACTATCCCCGATTTCCCTTGTTATCCACGGATGCACTACCTTCCCTGATTTATTCTTTTGCCAAACTGGGATGAACAATTGTTGTAGTTCATCCATACAGTCTTTAAATGCCTTCCATTGCATATCCACCGTCAACCTTTTAAGAATCAATTGCCAGTCTATCTTGGCCAATTCACGTCTCATACCCTCAAAGTTACCTTTCTTTAAGTTCAGAACCCTTGTTTCTGAATTAACAATGTCAATCTCCATCCTAATGAAGAACTCAACCATATTATGGTCACTCTTGCCCAAGGGGCCACGCACAACAAGAGTGCTAACTAACCCTTCCTCATTACTCAATATCCAGCCTAGAATAGCCTCCTCTCTCGTTGGTTCCTCTACATGTTGGTTTAGAAAACTATCCCGCATACATTCCAAGAAATCCTCTTTCTCAGCATCCCTGCCAATTTGATTGACCCAATCTATATGTAGATTCACCCATTATAACAGTTTTACCTTTGTTGCACGCATTTCTAATTCCCTGTTTGATGCCATCCCCAAATCTACTACTACTGTTAGGTGGCCTGTACACAACTCCCACTAGCGTTTTCTGCCCCTTAATGTTTCGCAGCTCTACCCATATCGATTCCACATCCTCCAAGCTAATGCCCTTCCTTTCTATTGCGTTAATCTCCTCTCTAGCCAGCAACGCTACCCCACCTACTTTTTCTTTCTGTCTATCCATCCTGAATATTGAATATCCCTGGATGTTCAGCTCCCAGCCTTAGTCACCCTGGAGCCATGTCTCCGTGATCCCAACTATATCATATTCATTAATAACTTCTGCACATTCAACTCATCCACCTTATTACGAATGCTCCTTGCATTGAGACACAAAGCCTTCGGGCTTGTTTTTACAACACTCTTACCCCTGATACAATTATGTTGAAAAGTGGCCCTTTTTGATTTTTGCCCTGGATTTGTCTGCCTGCCTGCCACTTTTACTTTTCACCTTGCTACCTATTGCTTCTACCGTCATTTTACACCCACTGTCTCTCTGCTCATGCTCCCACCCCCCTGCCACTATATAGCACCACCAGCCACAGTGCTATGGGGTCTAAATATAGCGCTACCGGCTACAGCACTATGGGCCTTAAAGATAGCGCTATGGGCTTTAAGCATACCGCGATGGGTCACGGATTGTTCGGGCTAAATTCTCATATAACATTCCACCCCTCAAACAGTCTGGTTACTGTTACACCCAGCCCGCAGGCATTATCTCATCACATCCAGCTCACAGTCTGTAGTAAAGTCCAGCGGTCGTGATGTCAATCCACACATACAATGTCGTAATATTATAGCCAACAACATTGTCCCAATGGTCAGTCCCAAGTGCACCACTGTTGTCCACCAGCCTCCAAACATCCCAAAAGGCCAGCATCCTCCCGGCTTCCTGGACGTGGTCAGTGAGGTTGTTGATGTTCTTTTTACCCCACTCAGGGTTAAACCAGTCACCTAGTCTGTATGACCACGCATGGTATAAATTAACTTGTGTTGTCGCAGGTCCCAAACCTTAATGTCGTCATCTATACCACCAGAGACAATCTGATCGCTTGTGTCATTCAATGTTGCTGCCAGTACGTGGTGCATGTTTTGAAACATATGGATTGCAGCCTTCTTCCAAATGTCCCATAGCTTCACTGTTTCGTTGTTGCTTCCTGTACAGACCAACTGTGGTCCCTATCGGGCTTTATGCCTGAATTCACAAAGGATGCGTGACCTTTAAGTCTCTTGATTCTTTCACCAGTTTCACTGTCCTACACTGCTAGTTTTGTCTGTTGATGCTGGTAAAAGCATGCTGCCATCTGTGTTATAATGCAATTCCGTCACTGCTCCTTTCAATGTAGCATAATTATCGTAGTCGCCAGACAAATTCCAAAACAATAGTAGTCGATCAAATCCTGCAGGTGCCAGTGTTGATCCATTCAGGTGAAATTTTCAACAATAAACTTCTCCCTCGTGACCCGATAAAAGCATTAGAGGAGCTTGAAGATCCAAGGTCATTGGTCCCACCTGCAGCACAGCCTATTGCAGGCCCCCATACACCGAGGGCAGCATTTTATTGTCGGGGTGCTTGGCTGCACCAGCGGCATCTTGTTTGCTATTTCATTTTTACCAAACATTTTCTATTCTATTCTTCATATCCTGCCGACTACACCAAATGTTACAAGGGGACATTTCAAGATCTGACTAGTAGAACAGAAAAAAGTTCACTCGCTTGTTTAGTTACAAATCAGTGTTATTGGCAAGAGAGAACAAAAACAGTACTTGTCTTTGTATGCGCGGGTCCGTTTTACACCCCCCCCCCCCCCACTCCATCCGTCCGCAACGCTGATCGCGACAGACCATCGGTGAACCCCTCTCATACATGAACACATCAGATTTATTGGCAAGAGAGATTTAAACAAAGAGCTGTCGGCTGCAACTCTATGGGTTCTAAATATAGCGCTACGGGCCCCAGCGCTATGGGGTTTAAATATAGCGCTACGGGCCACAGTGCTATGGGCTTTAAACATAGCGCTATGGCCACAACTCTATGGGTCATAGACAGTTCTGGCTAAATTCTCGTATAACAAATTATTTTGGAAAAAAAGAAATTGTTGCTTTTCTGGAAAATAGAAACATAGAAAAGAAAATATATATAGGTGCTGGAGTAGGCCATTTGGCCCTTCGAGTCAGTACCACCATTCAATATGATCATGGCCCTAAGAGCTAAATCTAACTCTCTCTTGAAAACATCCAATGAATTGGCCTCCACTGCCTTCTGTGGCAGAATATTCCACAGTTTCACAACTCTGGGTGCAAAGACTTGACAAGAGAAAATACAAAGAGACATGGTTATGCGCTGAAATGTAGGTCAGAGATGAAACTGCAACCAATAAGGTAATCTCAAAGATAGACAAAAAGTGCTGGATTAACTCAGCGGATCAGGCAGCATCTCTGGATAAAAATGATGGGCGACGTTTCGGTTTGGGACCCATCTTCAGTCTAAAGAAGTTCTTAAGTTCTCCAGAGATGCTGCCAAACCTGCTGAGTTATTCAACCACATTGTGTCTATCTTTGGCATCAACCAGTTATTTGTTTCTACCAAAAGGAGAATGTTGGAAATAATGAGCAGATTGAGCAGTATCTGTGGACAGAGAAACCTGAGATAATATGACAGATGGCTAACCTTCCGGCAGACGTAAAAATTCTCATATAAATGTATAGTGCCCTCCATAATGTTTGGGATAAAGACCCATTATTTAATTTGCCTCTACTCCACAATTTGAGATTTGTTATAGAAAGAAATGACATGTGGTTAAAATGCACATTGTCAGATTTTAAAAAAGGCAATTTTTATACAATTTGGTTTCACCATGTAGAAATTACAGCAGTGTTTATTCATAGTCCTCCCATTTCAGGACACCATAATGTTTGGGACCCAGAAATGTCATGTAAATGAAAGTAGCCATGTTTATTATTTTGTTGCATATCCTTTGCATGCTATGACTGCCTGAAGTCTGCGAACCATGGACATCACCAGTTGCTGGGTGTCTTCTCTGGTGATGCTCTGCCAGGCCTGTATTGCAGCCATCTTTAGCTTAGGCTTGTCGGTATTTTTGGTTATGGTGCTCGAGATGGTGGCCTGGTGCTCGTCAGTGGGGTCATGGTCCGGGGGTAAGTAGGAGGAGGTGTCCGAGAGTTGGCGCATGGCCTCCGCTTTGTAGAGATCTACGCGCCAGACTACCACAGCACCTGCCTTGTCTGAAGAAGGGTCTCGACCCGAAACATCGCCTATCTCCTTCACTCCTTAGATGCTGCTGCACCTGCTGAGTTTCTCCAGCTTTTTGTGTAACCCTTTAGCTTAGGCTTGTTTTGGGAGCTAGTCCTCTTCTTTTCAGCATAAAAAGGCATGCTCAATTGGGTTCAGATCGGGTGATTGACTTGGCCACTCAAGAATTAACCATGTTTTAGCTTTGAAAAACTCCTTTGTTGCTTTAGAAGTATGTTTGGATTCATTGTCTTGCTGTAGAATGAATTGCCGGCCAATGAGTTTTGAGGCATTTGTTTGAACTTGAGCAGATAAGATGTATCTATACACTTCAGAATTCATTATGCTACTACAATCAGTAGTTGTATCATCAATGAAGATAAGTGAGGCAGTACCCTCAGTAGCTATACATGCCCAGACCATGACACCCCCACCACCTTGTTTCACAGATGAGGTGGTATGCTTTGGATCTTGGGCAGTTCCTTCTCTCCTCCATACTTTGCTCTTGCCATCACTCAGATATACAGTGCATTCAGAAAGTATTCAGACCCCTTCACTTTTTCTACATTTTGTTACGTTACAGCCTAATGTTAAAATTGATTAAATTCTTTTTTTTTATCATTAATCTACACAAATACCCCAGAATGAAGACGCAAAAACAGGTGTTTTGAAATGTTTGCAAAGTAATTAAAAAGAAATAACTGAAATATCACATTTACATAAGTATTCAGACCCTTTGCTATAACACTCAAAATTGTGCTTGGGTTCATCCTGTTTTCGTTAATTATCCTTGAGATGTTTCTTCAACTTCATTGGAGCCCACCAGTGGTAAATTAAATTGATTGGACATGATTTGGAAAGGCACACACCTGTCTATATAAGGTCCCACAGTTGACAGTAAATGTCAGAGCAAACACCACGCCATGAGAACGAAGGAATTGTCCGTTGACCTCCAAGACAGGATTGTGTCGAGACACAAATCTGGGGAAGGGTATAAAACAATTTCTGCAGCATTGCAGGATCCAAAGAGTCCAGTTCTTAAATGGAAGAATTTTGGAACCACCAAGATTCTTCATAGAGCTGGCCGCCCGGCCAAACTGAACAATGGGAGAATCTTCCAGAAGGACAACTATATCTGCAGCACTCCACCAATCAGGCCTTTATGGTAGAGTGTCCAGATGGAAGCCACTCCTCAGTAAAAGGCACATGACAGCCCGCTTGGAATTTGCCAAAAGGCACCTAAACAAGATTCTCTGGTCTGATGAAACCAAGATTGAACCCTTTGGCCTGAATGCAAAGCATCACGTCTGGTGGAAACCAGGCACCGCTCATCACCTGGCCAATACCATACCTACGGTGAAGCATGATGGTGGAAGAATCATGCTGTGGGGATGTTTTTCAGCAGCAGGAACTGGGAGACTAGTCAGGATTGAGGGAAAGATGAATGGAGCAAAGTACAGAGAGATCCTTGATGAAAACCTGCTGCAGAGCATTCTGGACCTCAGACTGGGGCAGATGTTCACCTTCCAACAGGACAACGACCCTAAGCACACAGCCAAGACAACACAGGAATGGCTTTGGTACAAGTCTGTGAATGTCCTTGAGTGGCCCTGCCAGAGCCCGGACTTGAACCCGATCGATCATCTCTGGAGGGACCTGAAAATAGCCGTTCATCTGCGCTCCCCATCCAACCTGGCAGAGCTTAAGAGGATCTGCAGAGAAGAATGGGAGAAATTACCCAAATACAGGTGTGCCAAGCTTGTAGCGTCATACCCAAAAAGACGAGGCTGTAATCGCTGCCAAAGGTGCCTCAACAAAGCACTGAGGGTCTGAATACTTATGTAAATGTGATATTTCAGGTATTTCTTTTTAATTATTTTGCAAAAATATCTAAACCCCTGTTTTCGATTTTTTTAGTATGGGGTATTGTGTGTAGATTGCTAATTAAAAAAATGAATTTAATCAATTTTAGAATAAGGCTGTAACCTAACAAAATGTGGAGAAAGTGAAGGGGTCTGAATGCACTGTAAGTTAATCTTTGTCTCATCTGTCCACAAGACCTTTTTCCAGAACTGTGATTGCTCTTTTCAGTACTTCTCGGCAAACTGTAACCTGGCCATCCTATTTTTGCAACTAACCAGTGGTTTGCATCTTGCAGTGTAGCCTTTGTATTTCAGTTCATGAAGTCTCCTGTGGACAGTGGTCATTGACAAATCCACACCTGACTCCTGAAGAGTGTTTCTGATCTGTCGGACAGGTGTTTGGGGATTTTTAATTATTATAGAGAGGGACTTCTGTCATCAGCTGTGGACGTTTTCCTTGGCCTGCCAGTCCCATTGCGATTAGTAAGCTCACCAGTGCTCTCTTTTTTCATAATTATGTTCCAAACAGTTGATTTTGGTAAGCCTAAGGTTTGGCTGATGTCTAACAGTTTTATTCTTGTTTCTCAGTCTCATAATGGCTTATTTGATTTTCATTGGCATAACTTTGGTACTCATGTTGATAAACAGCAAAAAAAAAGGTTCCAAAGGTGATGGAAAGACTGGAGGGAAGACTAGGTGCTGAGAGCTCTCTTATACCTGCATTAAGTAGGAAATTAAAAACACCTGAGCAATTACAGACGCCTGTGAAGCCATGTGTCCCAAACATCATGATGCCCTGAAATGGGGGGACTATGTATAAACTCAGCTGTAATTTCTACATGTTGAAACCAAAATGTATAAAAATGGCCTTTAATAAAATCTGACAATGTGCACTTTAACCACATGTGATTTTTTTTCTATTACATATCTCAAATTGTGGAGCACAGATGCAAATAAATAAATGATGGGTATTTGTCCCAAACATTATGGAGGGCGCTGTATGAGTAGAATAATCAACAATCATTCTGCAGTTTGGCAACATACCTCATCTCTATTGAACATTAACACCTATGTGCAGAGATTATGTGACCTTTGGCAAGATGAAAAGATGTTTAATGAACAAAATAGCAAAGACAATAATATCTATCTTCTATACTATTACTAAAACTCTAATCTTGACCACTTCGGGTCTGCATTGTAATTAAATGTGCACAAAAACGCTACCCTATATTGCTAGGATTTTTTTCGCCACCTTACTCACCGTTCTCCTCTGCTCCAACCCACCAAGTTTTGTTCCAATCGGTGAAATATGAGAAAAGTTATAAAAGGTTTAAAAAATCCCGAGGTCAGCAGATTGGTCTTCTCGCCTGTCAATCACCAAGAAGGTAACACCCCTTCCGGCACCCACTGGAGAATAATACCCCGGAGGCGGGGCTAAGTAAACAAGTCGTGTTGATTGAGTTTGCAAAAGTTGAGTCGAGAAAGCCGATGTGTGGAGTCGGGAAAACCGCTATGTGGAGTCAGGAAAGCCTCTATGTGGTTGGAAAAGCCTATGTGTGCAGTCGGGAATGTCGCCGTGTGGAGTCGGGAAAGCCGCCGTGTGGAGTCGGGAAAGCCGCCGTGTGGAGTCGGGAAAGCCGCCATGTGGAGTCGGGAAAGCTAACATGTGGAGTCGGGAAAGCCTCTGTGGAGTCGGGAGGTGCTGTGTGGTGCCGCGGCCGGTGCCCGCTGAGTGGAGTCCCTCCCCCTCATAAACCCCCCCTCACACCCCCCCTTCCCCTCACACCCCCCTTTCCCCTCCACCTCCTCCCCACACTCCCTTCCCCCCTCCCCCTTCTCCCTCCCCTTCCCCCCTCCCCTTCCCCCCTCCCCTTCCCCCCTCCCCCCTTCGCCGCTCCCCATTCCCCCCTACCCCTCCCCCACACACCCCTTTACCCCTCCCCCATTTCGCCCCCCTTCCCCCCCATCCCCCAAAACTACATTAAAATTACATTTTCCACAACCAATGACAAGTGTCTTTTTTATTATTTGTAGACAACTATTGGCAAGTCAGTTTATGCATAAAGGAATCTCACAAACTGCATAGTGGTAATTGACAGGTAGTCACAACATTTGGATATGGTCACGGAGCACTATAATTTCTCAAAGTATCATTCCACTGAAGTTCATTTTGTACTTTTCTTATTATTTATAGTATACTTTGTAAAATGTGGCCATCTAGAGCTTCACAGTTGCAGTCCAGTTGTGGCCTAATGATGTACAAGTGCAAGATTAGGCATTCAGTTTTATGTTCAAAGCCTAACATTACACAATATTATGATCATGTATGATATTGATTTTATAAATGTGACAGAATACTTGCTATTTGCATTGAAATGTGCAGTTGCAACACAACACAGGAAACTCATTGTTGCCACTGGCATCCCATTGACCTCTTTGGCGCACCATGTCTGCAGAACGCTACATCTGCAAGATACATTGGTACACCAGTGAAGGCTTTTTGAACAGCATCTCCCACGCATGCAAACTCAGAAATATGTCAGTAGGAACATCCTTATGTCCAAATGCAGCCATAAACCATGCACAATTCTGACTTGGAAAAATAGCGCTGCTCCTCATCATCTCTAGCTAAAAACCTGGAACTCCAAAGTAAGAGCAGAAAGACTGCAGGAGATTAGGAACAGTAATTTGAAATGTTGGCCTTTTGCAATTCAGTCATTGAAAAAAAAATTTAATTACCCAGGAAACCCTTAGTGGGTAACAAAACAGCAGAGAATTTTAATGAATACAGGGAATATGAAAGCAGGTGTTCAGCAAAGAGATCAGCTTCTAGTAAGGTCCACAGAGATCGATATGAAACTTGTTACTGTTCACCAGCTTTATCGTTAATTTGCATCTAGAAAACACTCAAAGTTCTTAAATCATAAAAATATATAAGGACTAGATCCTAAAATGCGAAACTCGAGGGGAAGAGCCGGGTAGAGTGAGATTGGTATGGCCCAGGCTAAACGGGGAATAGAATAGCTGGAATTGGGGCGAGTGGAAGAGAAGATGAGAACTAGGGGGTTGTGGTGCAGATGGGATAGGGTGTATGAGTGGGTGATGGAGGGGGATGTTACATGTACTTGGCGAGTACATTGTAAGGATGTATTGTGATCTTTTTATGACATTTTGAGATACAATGGTTTAAAAAATTATATTTTGTTATTTCAGAAACTTGTATTAATGTAGTTTAATTGTCTAAGTCTACTTGATGGAAATTCCTGAGCTCTGGAACACAATCAGGCTGTTTGTGAAAACTAATGGTTAACGATTTTTTCAACTTGCAGTGTTTCAGAGTTTCATAATATCCCTTCTTAAATCAAGGATACTTTAAATAAAGTCTGATCAAAGAAGTCTGCAAAATATTCATGAAGCTAAGGACATGAAAGTTCAATCAAGTTGACAGCATAAAGGAGAATAGTGAATCAAAAGCTCTAAAATAATGAAAATATTGAGGACTAATCAGACTTGCTAGCTTTCTCTTGCGCAGGAGATGAAATAATTAGGGAATAATTTGTTATGGCCTAGCAGTTTCTATTTAGTTTATCATTAAGTTCTCGAATCTCTCATACCTAGGAACTTTGGTTTACACAAATATTAAAAATACACAGGCCTCTATGTTGTATGCTGCATTATTATAATTTTAAATCTTTATTCGGAATGCGAACACCTATGGACGTTTGTACTCATGATCCAAGAAATATAGGCAATAGCCTAATATCAAGGGTTAAGAAACAAAGGGCTGTTATCATTCCTGGTAAAGGCATATACATGTGAGATATAAAAAATCACAAACACTGTTTGAGACAAAGTCAGCAAAGAAGCTTTTATTAAGATAATATTCTGCGGAATAGGTGTCTCTGCTTTGCTGTCCCCTGGAGGCACACTGATGGTCGGGATGTATTCTATCTTTATACATTTCATTACATTATAGCCACACCCTCTTCTCTCACCATTTTGCCTCTTTTTAATTATAACATAAAGCCCACATTCCCACAAGAAAGTCCAGGAACGTCTCGGAACATCTCCTGACATCAAAAGCTTATACTGTAGTTTCTATCTGTTTGTTACTTTTTATCTCAAAGTTCTCTCTGTTCTATCTGTCGTTACTTTCTATCTCAAAGTTCTCTCTATCTGTCGTTACTTTCTATCCCACTAACAGTCTGGCTTTGTTGAAACCTTATTTCTTTCTAAGCTATATTTTTCTATTTCTAGTTTAAATCAACCATGTCTGTTAACTCCTTTTCTCACAATCCATCATTTTCTTTTTGCCATGCAACTTTTTGATTTACACTACATCCTCCTTTTCGAATGCTATCAACAGATTCTTCACCTCCATATCCCCCTCTCGTTGGTCATACTGTGTTCTGAAAGCCATTATGGTGGCAGCGCTGTTCTTTGTCAGGGCTGTTTCTATCAATCGGTGGGCCAACCCCCGTACGCAGGGAATGATACAGCATCCAAACAAACACAGTAACCCCACCATAACTACCACTGATGTTAGGGTTGATGTAAAGATGTGCTTCCATTTCCCAAACCAGGATTCTAGAAACCCAGTGCAGGAGGTGTCTACTCCAGAGTTCTCAGCCAATTCGATAGACAGAGAGGTGAGACCTGCTAGGGCTCTTGACACTGACCCATCCGGAGCAGTGTTGTTGGGGATGAATGTGCAACATTGTTTGCCAAACATTACACACACCCCTCCCTTCTCAGCCAGTAGCATGTCCAAGGCCATGGGATTTTACCAGGTCATTTGGCTGGTAGCTGTCAGTTGTTCCACTAATCCTTCAACTGCATCTCGAGTGTAATTTATAAAGCATTGTTGATTGTAGTATAAGTAGTTGATCCAGTCCACATTTTGATCCAGTCCACATTTTATCACATTTCAGATCCCTGACCAGTCTGAAGAAGGGTATCGACCCGAAACGTCGCCTATCTCCTTCGCTCCTTAGATGCTACTGCACCCGCTGAGTTTTTCCAGCTTTCTGTGTAACCCACATTTTTATTAATTGTGGGCCACCAGAAGAGCATAGACTCCAATCCCGCAGCTATCTGATTTCTGGCTTTGAATTCATCGGGTACCCCTCTTGGCACTCCTATTGCATGTATATAGATGTGTGTGTCGAATGATCCTTTCACCTTTCTCTTTTGTCGTCGGTTTCCTTCCTTGAGTTCTACAGCATGTTCTACTGCTATGGTAAAGGGCATCATAAGTTGTATGAGGGTACAGGTTCCCATCCATGTAACCCTGGTAACCGGGGCCACAGGGTATTCTCCCCGCACCAGACATCAGCTCTACTGACTATCTGCTTTCTCAGCCAGGAGCTATTGAACAGTGGCCCCTGTTCCTAAGCCGTTATGTTATACGTCTGATTGCAGTTGAGCACATTCCCCATGTCCTGTCCCTCTGGGTTATCTCTTGTATAACATTCAAATCCCTCCTCCCCAAGAGGAATGGTAAATGGAGGGGGTCTAGGGTCTTCCCTTCGGCCCTTCGTATTGTTGTTGCTGGTCGGAAATAGGTAATGATAACTCTGGCATATTGCATTATTTGGTAAGAGGAGATTCGTGAATAGCTGTAGTATACATGACATAGCCCCAGGTGTTCTATCCCAATTCAGGGGAAATGGTACTGGGACCAGCTGAAGCCCGGCTCCGGCGCAGGCGTAACAATTGGTTCGTTGTATACTTCTGGCTGTGTACATCATCCAGGCTAGCCAGGTGTTGGCTCCTTTTCCCCCTGTTGGTATTCCCTTCTCATATAACTGCCTTAATCATGTTTCTCCTGCTACTATCATTATCTTCAGATCCTTAGGCTCATTTTCCCTATTTACATTGCTGACTGCTGGTGGTGCTGGTGTTGCACCGGGATCCCTATTCTGACTGTCATCTATCTTGAACACCTCTCCCTTCTCCTCGTATCTTACCATCTCTCCATCCCGCTTCACTTCTATCTCAAACTTCAGACATACATCCTTCCCTGTTCTATCTGCACATATCCAATACCTACCACTTTCCTGCATTTAAACACTCTGTATGCTCACATATACGCGTAATGGTAATTTCTCGTTCGGGTTTTGATACACGTTCCACCTATCAGTTTGATAGGTGGTCCGATGCCACGCATATTTTGATGGTGAACACCACGTGCCAATCTTTACAGGGATGAATGCATACATACATTCTATAGCCGCACCATCATTTTCCTTTACATACATCAAATGGGATGGTGGTGGACCTCCTATTCTGTGGTATTGTGATTTTTATGCATGTTACATTACTTACAAGTTGAGTGATTTCCCAACACACGACCCACCAACACGAAATCTTCATTTTTCCCGCGGGTTCCTGGTAAATATAAAAATCAATGGTTCCTCTCCTTTGCGCACAGTCCACGGGCTGATATTGTCCGGTGGGGCCTCCACAGGACCCTTAACTCGACTTGCGTGTGTCCACCTTTTCTCTCTTGTTCGTACTGCTGTCTCGGTGATTAGTAACACCAGGTTGCTGCTTTTCTTCTTTCCACGTTTTTATTGATACCCAGTCTCCTGCCTTGACTGAGTGAATCGGGAAGTCCAGTGGTGGGCTCTGGGCCAGCAATCCTTTACTTTTTAGTTCTGCAAAGATTGGGACACTGCCAGTAAATAGTTCCTTAAGAATACAACACTGCCCTCGCATTATTGGAACTCCTTCTATCTTCCCTAAGTATGGGAGCCCAAATAACATCTCATATGGTGATATCCCTATGTCTTTTCGAGGTGCCGTTCGGATTCTTAACAGGGCTTTCGGGGGGCACTTAGTCCAGGGGAGTCTAGTTTCCTCTATCAACTTGGTGATTTGGGTCTTCAAGGTGCTATTCTTTCTTTCCACCTTTCCTGAGCTCTGGGGATGCCTTGGTGTATGCAATTTCCATTCTATTCCCAGTGCTTCACATATCATTTTATGTGTTTTGGAGGCAAAATGTGTCACTCTATCTGAGTCTATTGTTTCCACAATCCCATATCTGGGTATAATTAGTTCTAGTAATATCTTGGCTACCGCCTGTGAGGTGGCAGTTGCCTCTACCCACCTGGTGAAATGGTCCACTATCACTAACAGGTACTTCCAGGTTTTTACCTGGGGCAGCTCGGTGAAATCTATCTCTATTCTCTGGAAGGGTCTAACTGCTAATGGTTGTCCTCCCCCTGGGACTGCTCTCATGATTTTTTTGTTCAATAACTGCTTTCCATCCGGTGTCCACCATTTTCCATTTGAAGTACGCTGAGCCGTCATTTCTCGCATGTGTACCTGCTCTTGCTCACTAAAGGTAGGTATCGTTTCCTCTTGTCCCCTTAAAGGTATTCAGCGGG